>JAKSZP010006931.1:0-93795 GCA_022478985.1 Massospora cicadina
TGTCTATGGACACAAAAATAAAATTACTTTTTTCCCGCCCCCTCCCCTTTTAAGAACATATTGATAACCCAAAGAAATCCCCAAAATCTGGGGTTTTTTCTGGCTGGATCTTGTAAATGCATTCAACCAGATTCAGGTAATTAAAGGGAAAGAATAGAAACAGCAATCTAGATAAAGCGGGGCTTTTTCCCAATTTCCCTTTAAAATTCCCCTTTGGGTTGAAAAACCCTCCCCCTTTCAAAAATTATTGACAATGTACTGGGTTATCTCGGGTTTACCTGCCGACATATTTGACAACACCCCCGGTTCCCCCCCCAACCCCCGAGCAACACACTGACTTGGAACCCTTTTTTGGCTCCCTTTGGCTGGAAAATTTTCGTCAAACCTTGTCCGTTCTATAAGGGGGGGGGGCTCCCCTTTTTGGGAACCTCACCCTTTAAAAGAGGGTTATGCAATCCCCCCAAAAAATTGGGCTACCCAGGAATGGCCCCCTGACTACCCAGAAACAACTACAGAGTTTCTTGGGAACCATCATTTTCTTAAAAAATTTCTCCCCAGCACTTTCCTATCTTGCTGCCCCGCTCCATCCCCTTACATGGAAAAATGTACCATTTTGCTGGACGCCCAAATGCCAGCAGGCATTCAAATCAATTAAAGAGGTGTTTGTATCCCCTCCCAAATTGAAACACACCAATCCCACCAATCCGTATATCATTGCATGTGACACTTTGTTGGTAGCCATGGGGCAGTGTTGCTCCAGGAGCACGATGGCTTAGAACAATCAGTCGCCTACTTTTCCAAAAAATTCACCTCTATGGAACAGTCTTGGGCTTTTTACAACAAGGAGTTAGCAGCTGTTGCATGGGCCTTAACTCATTGGAGGTACCTGTTACAGGGTGCCCAACATGAACTAACAGTCCTCATGGATCACCAGGCCCTTTTGTACTTTTGTAAGCCCCAAAAACTGCACACCGGCAAGCTCAAACCTATCAGGACCTTTTCAGTTTAAATTTTAAATAGAAAATCATAAAAGGTGCTCTCAATGTACTTCCCAATTTTCTCAGCCACAGCCCCACCCACAGTTCCGCAGATCTGGAGGAAGTGGATCTGGTTACTGTGATTTCTACCACCCAAATCCTGTCAATTGTTCCCCCTATTGTTTCTTCCATCGCTCTGGCCCCTGACGCTCCATTAGTTGCTCAGGTCTTAGCCAGTCAAATGGCCTGCCCTGAGGGCGTACCTGGTCAAGCAGTTATCTCACCAGAAGCATAAACACTCTCTATACTCACTGAAAGAGGATCTTATATATTTTCAATCTTGCATTTGGGTTCCCCCCTCCTTCCAAACCAGGGTATTCCACGCACACCACGATCCCCCCATGTTTAGCAACCCCAGTACTAAGAAATGCATCAATTTGATCAAACGGACCTACAATTGGGTGGGTTTGACAAAAGAAGTTCCAGCCTGGATCACTGACTGTGTTACTTGTGCTTGGGATAAGTCAGACCACTCCTGTAAAAATGGCCTTTTGTACCCCTTACAGCAGGCAGAGGTCTCATGGACATCATTGTCCGTGGACTTTATCATTGAACTCCCCTGCTCTAATGGGTTCACAGTGGTGATGGTGGTGATGGATCATTTCACAAAATTTTCCCTCCTTATTCCTTGCCATTCTGCAATTATGTCAGAGGAGACTGCCCATCTTTTTGTGCGTCACATGTTCTCAATGTTTGGTCTCCCCCAGGAGATTATAAGCGATCATGGTTCACAGTTCACGGCACTTTTGGAGTGAAATCCTATCTATCCTTAAAATATCTCCCTGCCATTCTAGAGCATACCATCTCAGTCCAATGGACAGACCAAGTGAGTCAACCAGGTCCTTGAACAGTACCTGCGTTGTTATACTACAGCCACACAAGACACCTGGGCCAACAACCTTCCCCTCGCTCAATTTGCATATAACAATGGAATGCTTTCATCTACGAGATTTTCGCCCTATGAAGCAACGTTGGGTTACAATCCTTCGTTTTTGGTCAGACCTTGCTTGCGGCCTGAGGTCCAAGCTGCCGCGGATCACATTGAACATATTAGGTCAACTCAATCCTTGGTGCAGGAACACCTCACCAAAGCTATTGATGACTACAAGAGGTTTGCTGATTGTAAGCGGCTCCCAGGTCATGATATTACAGTGGGTTCCTATGTTATGCTTGATACCCGCCATTTGCGAATTCAAGCACTTTCTCATAAATTTGCAAGTAAGCGTTCTGGCCCCCATTTGGTGGAAGAGGTCTCGGATAATGGCGTGTTCCAGTTGAAGCTTCCAGCTCACTGAAAACAGCATCCCATCTTCCACATTTCCAGCTGTCACCCTTCAAGGGTACAGTCCCTGCAGAACCTGAACCAATCATCATTGAGGATGTGGAAGAGGCTGAGGTGGAGAACATTCTGGCATCCTGCAAGTCCCGCCAGTCCATCCAGTATCTCATGGCTTAAGAAAACCCAGCGTACAAGAACAGTTGGGTCAAGGCATATGATTGTTCAAACTGTATGGAATTGGTTGATGCGTTTCATGAAGACCACCTCACCACTCCCCGCCCTCCCCAAAAACCTGCGATGGTAATGGCGATCAAGTTACCCAAGGCTCACAAGAATGTGGCTCTCATACAGTTTCCCCGTTGTGGGGCCCTTCCCTTGGAAAAAGGGAAGGGTAATGTAAGTCCCTGGGAACGTCCTCTGGGCATCAATTGGGCCATTTTACTGTTCCTGAGCAAGAAAGCACCAAAGAGGATGGCTGTACCCCTCATTATTGAGGGTGATCTCGCTCACATGGTAGATGAGTGCTGGGTAACAGCCCTCCCACTTTGGATCCTGCTTCTGGTACCCACACTCTCCTCAGAAGAACTGCTATGAGGAATCAGTGAAATCTGCACCAAGATTGTCAAAATGAAATTGATTATAACCAATTCGAGTGGCAATCAGCCCAATGCTCAGAATTCAAATGGTCAAAAAGGTATGAAGACTGATCTATCAGCCAGAATGCCTGACAGTTGCAATTCAGTTAACATGATGATTTGGAAAATTTCCCCCCACCCAAATTCATCAGGGATCACCCCGATGGGCAAGTAACAGCATTGGACACCATCAATGAGGTTCTGAAGCTTCCTGCTGGCAAATTGGGCATTGCGCCTGATGCAATGCCACTGACCAAATGAATGGCCCAGCAACCAAGCATGGGTGGGTTGGACGTCCCAAACCCATTCCCAACCAAATGGGCCCAGCCCTATGTGGGGTGGCCTTGGGGGATTCCAGCTGCTTGTTGGGCTAAATGCCATCACGCCAACTGTCAGAAATGTAGTTGAGCCTCAGTTCATACATTTGAGGTTAAACCAACAGTAACTCAGCCTGCCACCAAATTCTTTGATGTTGGTTCCCAGTTAAATTATCTGTTCCCCATTCCCAAACAATTTGGCGGTTAGGTCAAACTTGTGGGACCTGATCCTGGCTTGTTTTCCCTCCAAATTGACTACTATATAATTTGTCGCATTGCACTGAGAAAATTGTTGGTCAATTTTTCTTCCTTAAAAATTTTCCATTAAAAAGCCCTCCCCAAAATTTAGTTTTTATATGGTAAAATTTAAGCCGCCTTTCCCGCCAATGCTCCCATACCCATCAGGGTTAACAGTCATGTTCATCTGGTATATTATTTTGTGCCTGTACAAAATTCTGGCTCACTGGCAGATATTAGTGGAACTCCTTTCCAGTTCCATATTCGTCATATCAGCAGCAGTTTCTTGGGCATTCTGGTTTGCCATTTGGGTGCTCTGGCATCATGGCTGGCAGTACAGTCTAATTCTTACTTGCTGTTCACCTGACACCATGGCATTAAAAAGCTCACGATATGGTTTCACAGCAGAGGTCAACGCTATGCTTATGTCAGGTTCAGTTAAAATCTCTGTCTTAATTACACATGGGCTTTTGCTGTAAATTGATCAGCAAATGCAGTGAGGGTCTCATTAGGTTGAAACCTGATGGTAAGGAACTCAGCCTTCCACTGCGCCATCTTTGAAGTTCCTCCAAAAAACCACAGCTTAGTGACCTTCACTCTTTGATAGGTAACAGAACTGTTGGGAAGGTAGCAATTAACAAGGTCAGCACTTCCGACATCCAGAGTAGACATTAATAATTTGGCTTTATGCCGATATGAAGGTCTTTCTACTGCAAACTCAAATCACTTAAATTATACATGCATGTTCCCATCATGATCAAACGGAGGCAGCTAATCAATACAAACCTCTTGCATAAACTCCTTCTTCCATTTAAGCACATCGTTCTTTGCAAGCTTGAGTTCTGCACATTCAACAGTTGCAGTGTCTCAGAATGCTTCCTTGCCAAAGCAAGCCTGATACAACATGACTAGAAACCGAGGAACTTTCTATCAGATTTTTGTGATTGTTAATGGGCCCCCTGTAGTGAGCACCTCTGTTATAAAATTTATGGAATTGTTAAGATACGCCTTAAAGGTTTTTGCACAGGGTTCAGCCTACTGAGCAATAGGACCAACAATATGATGATTGTTGTCCTTAGAACAACGGAATAAACTTATTTAATGAATATGGAGCACTTGCTCCCGCCACACTCTTTCATTTAATATAATAATTACAGCAGATCCTTGCTGTTCCGCTCACTCTAAAACTATTAACAACTAACTTTTTTCAATCATCTCATCTTGCTTATATTTTAGCAACTTCAGATGATACTGCTTCCATAGCTTAAAAATTATAATTCACTCTATCTCATTGGTTCCAGCAATTCTTCATGATTAACTTCAAAATTGCCTAATTTGAGACGATCTCTTAACAACTCAATATTGCCTCAACTTGAGGCGCTCAAATAATCATAACTCCATCAAAATCAGAAGATTCCATCTGTTCCGCCATATTGTCTTAGATCTTATCATCCAGTAATATCATAATTGCGACACTTTGCATAAAGAATCTGGTGCTTCAGGAGAAGCTTGGTCAAGAATTGCCTGGACTTTAGAAGGCAGATGGGGATTTTGGCCATACAACTCTTATAATGGTGAAATCTTATTAATTTGATGGTATCTAATCTAATAGGCCAGAATTGCACTAGTCAAATATTGGGGCCAATGAAGGGGGTCAGTCATAGCCATTTTCTGGAGGGTTGCAGTTAGAGTACCATTTACCCACTCTACCACTCCATTGGTTGAAGGATGGTAGGGGGTGGAGAATATCTGTGTGGTTCCCATCATGTTGGCTAAATCTTTCACCAACGTCAAGCAAAAATTTTGTCCATTATTGGAAAGAATGATGTTAGGGCACCCATGCTGGGTCAATCCTATTATACAAAAACATGGCAATAGCCTTTGCTGAAGCAATGGGGAGCAATACGGCTTCAATCCACTTAGTTATATGGTCCATGGCTAGTAGGAGGAACTGATGTCCATTGGAGGCTTGAGGAAGTGGTCCCACAACATCAATTTAATAGTATAAAATGTTTTCAGGGTGGGACCACTGGATGTTGAGAGTGGAGATTAGGTCCAGCTTGGCTTTTACATACCAGACAGGACTCTAATATATCCGGGATAGAAAAAAGCATTACCCCCCCAATAACATTGAGCTTTAAGCCACTGGTAGTTTTTACAAATTCCCTCATAGCCAACTTGCCAATGTCCCTTTAATATGACATTGGTTTGAGTTGATGGTCTTGCATAAGGCACCCATTGTTTAAACACAAGTTTTCACAATTGGCCGTTCTTAACTTGGAGAATTGCTAAACTTTTTGCTAATTTCTTTTGGAGGGTCGGGGATTTGTCCTTCCATAACTATGGTTGGTTTAGGGGTCATAGAGTTGATTTTCTTAAGGGTCAGTTATAGTTAAGATGGAAAACAGAAATAGACAATATGCATTTTGCTGGATTGGCCCTGGTCGGTGGATAGTGGAAAAGTCATAATTTTGAAGCTTTAATGCCCATTGGGCTAATCTCCAATCAAGGGTCCTTCATTTGCTTTAGCCAACATAAGGAAGCATGATCAATTATGATGGTAAGATGCTTCCCAAATAAAAGGGGTTGGAAATTATTAATGCCATGAGATGGTCCACTAAGTTCTCATCATGCTGAGATAGTATGGCTCTGATGGCAATATTGCTAGAATCAGTAAAGAGGAGGAAGGGTTTATCAAAATTTGGATGAATAAATACTGGAGAGTAAAGAGAGAGAAACATGTATCAGGTTAAAGGCCTGTTGTTGCTCTTCTTTCCACTGGAAGGGTATTCCTTTTTTCAGTAGATACATTAGAGGCTTGGAGGTGTCTGCAAAAAGGGGGATAAATTGGTGATAATATTCCACCATTCCTAGGAAAACTTGTAAATCTCATAGGGATTTATGGGGGTCATCTTAACAATAGCCAAGACCTTATCATACATTGGGGATATTCCGGCTTTACTGACCTTATGACCCAAAAAGTCCATCTCACTCTGGAAGAAAGAGCATTTTTGATGGCTTATTTTTTAACAATGATTGCTGTAACTTCTGAAAGACTTGTCTGAGGTGATCTAGATGTTCAGTAATGGTTCTTGAAAAATTGGTAATATCATCAAGATAAACTAGTACGCAGAAGCGTTTTAAATCGCCTAATAGTCCGTCAATAGCGCGTTGGAAGGTAGCAGGGGCATTACACAACCCCTGAGGCATTCAAGTGGGCTCAAATAATCCTTCACTTGTGATGAGAGTGCATTTTGCCCGATCTTCTGGTGACAAATCTACTTGCCAGTATCCACTGGTGAGATCCATAGCTGAGAAATAATGGGACCCCAACATTAAGTGTAAAGAGTCATCTATATGCAGCAGCGGGTAACTATCTTTGTGAGTGATAGAGTTGAGGTGGCAATAATCCATAACAACAAGGTGACCACCATCCTTTTTCTGAATTAATAAGAGCTGGGAAGCCCATGGACTTTTGAAAGCACAAGTAACCCAGCCTCCAACAGTTGCTGTAACTCTAAGGCCACTTGAGCTTCCTCCACTTTAAATTTTCAATATGGTCAGGATTTAAATGGAGGGTGATTCTCAGTTTCAATTTGATGAACTACCCTGGACATTATCCAATAGTCACTTGGTCCCAAGGAAAAAATATTGCCTTACTCCTTGAGGAGGTCTTTGACATTCTGGAATTTGTTTGGGGTAAGATTATCCCCAATTCTACTGTCAACCAAAGCTCTGGTGGCTGGGGGATCAAATCCTAAATCTTGTAATGAGCCAAAATAATTTACATTGGCAATACTCTTAATGGGACATAGTTTTACATAAGCAATAGGGGCATGCCGAGGGACATGGAGAGTTTTAGTGGTTAAATTCCCTAATATAATAGAGACAATTTTCCTGTAGTCAGGATCCAAAATCCCCGGGCAGGTCAATGCTTCCTTGATGGAAGGGTTTGGTTGTTCACTAAGTTCCAAAATTTGATTAGGAGGGTTAATAATCTGAATCTTCATATCTATAATAACTTTTGATCCCAAGGATATTGTAATAGAATGTGTGTTATACAGAGAGATCTTCTCTTTGGCATCCACAGCCTCCAGGGGTAAATTAGTTTTTCCCCTAAGACTTAGACTCAATTTTGCAAATGGAAGATGGGTATTCGAGGAAGAATATCCATTTTAGGGGGCTCCTTTATTTTTGATGGGGAGTTTAAATACCAACGGAATCTGATACCCTAGTATTTATAGTATGTTTTCTTGCGCTTGATGATGCAGTTAAGCTCCCACATAAGTTGGAACCCAATAAACAGCTCATAATTTATTTTTTCTAGTGCAACAACGAGGCAGTAACTATTAAACTTCTCAAAACAAAGGGGTAAGCAGAATAGGCTCCTATCATCTTAGTAGACTGACTACCTGCCATCCCATATTCAGCTTCATGAATCAAGTCTGGAGCCATTTTATCTTTTTAATAAGCCTGGAGTAAATAACGTTAACAAGAGAACCAGTGTCAATTATCACCAGGACTTTAATCTTATGGACTACTACTTCAACTCAAAACACCAATAATCCTAATCAGAGTTAATAGCTAATAGACTGTTTTTAGGGATTTTCAGTGAAGCAAGCGGAGGATTCTGCTGTGGCCAAGCTTGGGGTTGTTCAATGCTTCTAAAAGTTTTATCTGCCAAGGCTTTGCTTTTTATAAAAGAGCTGACCACAAATTAATTTTTTGGGTAACTGATCAACATAAAAGTAAGAAAGCTGGAGGTTTCTAATCCCTTGAATAGACAGAGAAACTTTAATTTCTGACGGGGCAGGTAACACAGAAACAACATGAGGTACTGGGGATACAGCTAGAACTAGATCAAGGGTCTTGATGTACTTGTTTTCCATCAGCATAGGGAGCCTCTTGCCCTATACTGACTGAACTTTTGCCAACTTACATTGAAGTATGCGGCAGTCAGCTACAGTGTGGTTGTTTCTTCTGCAATTAGTGCAGTAAAATTCAGATGTAGGCAAATTGTGGTGTAACGGCTACTACTTGGGACTGGGGCTTTTTGGTGTTAAAACGAGGTGACCTGACAGGTTTATATAGTTTGGCCAGAATTTTCAATATAGCCTCTTTAATATGGAAAATGGACGTTAAGTTAGACTTCACCGCTTTAAGATAAAGTAAGATATTAGCATATTTTTAAATGCTGAAAATGCAGCGGTGATGTCATTGTCTAATGTAAGATAATTCCCTGCAACCAGAGTTTGTGCTTCAAGGTAATAATGGTGGGAAAATTTGCTGATAGTTTCCCTCCAATTAAGGCTGATACCAATAAAGGTCTGTTTTTTGGTTAATTTAGGCTAAGTTTCTCCCAAATTCCTGAAGCAAGGCATCCTTGGCATCAGTCCAAGTATGGAAATGCATCAGATGGGGGGCCATAATGTCTTGAGCCATGCAACTAAGACAGTTAGTTAGGTGTTTGAGTCATGGGTGTCAGTGACTTCTTCCATAGCTTTTTATAACAAAATAAGAAAGAGAAGATGCTCCCTTCTCCTGGTGATACTTCTCTTTAATGATGGTTTGAATGTGCCACTGGGGGTTTAAAGGCCAAACAATGTGCACTGACATCAGGGGGAACGCTTTCACTTAAAGAGGAACTATTACTGAAAGTATAATGGTGGGGGGCGTCCATTTCAGCTTGTAGATGTTAATATTTTCAACTAAAAAATCTACCCGATCATGGGAGGCACAAAGTGCCAACTTGGTGGCAATTAGAGGGGATAACTGCAAAATTTCACTTTTTAGCTTGATAGTTGCATCTCAATGTTTAAGTTGGTGTTGTTCGAGAGCAAGAATTCATTGCTTAAGCCCATGCATCATAGCAGGTAATTTAGTCAAGCGTCTAAGGTGTTCTTGATCTAAAAAGAGATTGGATGCCAAATTGTATTGGTCATTTATTATTTCACTGAAAACTTGGAGTGTGCCTGGCAGGGAGCACCATTTTTGTCAGAATCACAGGTTGATACCATAGATCATTTGCTGTTTGTTGGCCAGTTGACCTGAATCCCAAGGGTGTTGGATGCTTATCTTGGTTGCTTATCTTAATCAAGAAGACTTGTTGATCCAGATATCAAGTCTGGTGAGGCAAATTCCAAGTAGATATAAGTTTTACTTAAAATTGTGAAAAGGAGAAAGAGTGTAAAGTTTATTAGCTCAAATTCAGCTATATAAGGGTAATTGGGGAGGCGTCGTGGGGAAAATCTAAACAGTCCAAGCTTAGATCTAAAATAAAAGAATCTGGGATTCAGTGGCAGCCCAATTATCTTGGTTGAATTGCTTGTGTTCATCTCATGGTTCAGGTTTGAGCCCTGAGGTTGGATAGCTCCAAGGGAGCATGATTCAACCATGTCATTCAGGATTGATCTCTGACTTTGATAATTGTCAACTTATGTCAGAAATTATCCCTGACAGAAGTTTACCTTTTTGGTCAGATCAGGATTGATTACCATCATCTGATGCATCTGAATCTGACGTTCAGGTAGGAATTATGACAATGATTATGATCCTAACATTGGAAACATTATTGTTATTTGGCTAAAAATCCAATTATAAGAACCCCTTGTTTTACCCTAATAAAATATTATTGATTGCCTGAATTTATATAATTTATTGAAAATCATTCTTGGAATAGATAATCACTATATCAGAAATTAGATATATTAATTATCATATATCTCTATGTAAAATATTCTGCAAAATGGTATTATCCCAGGAAAGAGGTTGTATAATCTAGGAAGATTGAAGAAGTTCTAAGGAGGAACTATTACCTGTCAGTAGTGTACTTGTCTCACGCATCACAGATAGGCAGATAGAACAAGTGAACTGGTGTCTTAAACAGTTCTTGCAGTGTTACACTGAAGCTGCCCACTCATATTAGGCTTTTTATCTTCCCCCTGGCCAAGTTTAGGTATAATAACACCCAACATGCTTCTATTGAGTGTTCTCTCTTCTTTTCCAAATATGGTTTAACCCCTCCTTTAACATGGAACTGAGCTATGGGTCCAAGGTGGAAGCAGTGGTGGACTCTGTCAAGGTTCATCAAGAAAGTACACCAAGAGGTTAATACTAATTCAGATGCTGCTAAGAAGATCTACAAGGAGCATACAGATGGTAGGAGAAGGGTAGGTCCTTCATATAAGAAGGAGATCTCATTATATTGATGTCAAGAATATCTCATTCAAGCATCCATTTAAAGATCTGGGGTCAAATAGCTAGGACCTTACTGCATTTTTTAAGAAATGGGCATGCCTCTTACCAGTTGAATCTTCCATTAATATTTTGGATCTTTGCCTTCTTTCAAGAAATTAAGCTGACCTTGTTTGAGGGTTCCCCTCCTGAGACCCCCAGAGTCATACCCCCAGAGTCATATCACATAGATGGGTCACCTGACTTGGAAGTGGAGGAGGTTGTAGATTTCCATCATGTAAAAAGAAGGCTTAAGTAACTGTCTGTCATGGAAAGGTTTTGATGCTGCAAAATTGGTTGGGTTTCAGCCCACAGCTGCATCCATGCATAAGAACTCATTAATACATTCCACAACGTTTATTGATGCTGCAGGGCCTAAGGCTAACCAGTTATCACAGTTATAAAGCTTGCTCTAGTTACAAAAACTTTTCCCTGGACAACTCCCCTGGAGTAGGGGTGGTGCCTCAATAGCTGTAGGGTAATGTTATATCCCATGACATAATTTTGGGAATAAATTGCAGGAAAAATGTCATGGTTGGATGACTTAATAGTGGGAACCAATGACAAAGATAAGACTGGGCGACAGGAGGCCCAGAAGGTGAAACTTCAGGCTCTTCCTGACCTGAAACACACCTTAGACCAACGCTGGGTGCAAGAAAAACATGCCCAGGTTGTTACTAATGGGGTGCAAAATGCCCAGCCCCTTATCTTGGCCCAGGCACTGAAATGAACAATCTATGTAACAAATGAAGATGGTTCAATTTGGTTAATTGGAGAATGAGGGTTCAAATTCTTTTTGAGTTAGAAAATCATGTGCTCAGGTAGTTTACAGCTCAATCAATTACTCAAGTGAAGGCACTTTAGGTGTATTTTACCAAAATGGATGGAAGCGTTTGTCTATTGGAGCATCAAGGCTTGGGCACACTTCCGCAGAACCTTAATTACCCTGACCCACTTTAAATATGTTTTTGAGACCAACATTCCTTGTTGGTTGACTTTCCTGAATAAAAATTTCCCCATTTATTCACATTTTATTACAATGTTATTTTGTACGATCCTGTGCGTGGACCCCTTAGTGGGGGTCTTGCACCACATTAACCAATCCATTTTGAATACAATCAGATTTTCCACGCATGCACTGTTAGTTCACCAAGGTACC
Organism: Massospora cicadina; assembly: GCA_022478985.1. NCBI lineage: Eukaryota > Fungi > Entomophthoromycota > Entomophthoromycetes > Entomophthorales > Entomophthoraceae > Massospora > Massospora cicadina. The sequence goes on from JAKSZP010006931.1 coordinate 11,898, forward strand.
CTCCAACCTGGGCCATTTACCCCTTCTCTCCTTATGCACCGCTTCATTTTTGGATGGTTCCTTATTGCACTTCATGGCTTTAGTTATTATTGTTCCAGCACCCTCTGCTGGGCGCTAGTAGCTTTAGTACTAATGGCTAGTTTCCATGCGTTGGCTCTGTGCACCGAGCACCACCACACTGGAAACAGGAGAGTTATAGACACTCTCCTTACATTAGTTGATCAACCTCTTGAATTTATGTGCATGAATTTTTTCCATGCAGAACTTTTTCAAAATGGAAATGGTGGGCGCCGTCTGTGGGCTTTGGCTGTCATTAGCCGCACTGCTGTTTCCTCTTTTTCCCAAAGGTTGGAGAAACTTGGCATTATTATGATTGCCTCTAACAGGAAAGTATCCACCATTTATGCTTGTACCTGGTGGATATGGATGCTTCAAGGTCCAAAAGTTGTGATTCCCCAACTTTCTGCTAAAATTATTAATTTCAAATTAAACAAATGAGTTTTCCTTCACCAATGCTTTTAGCTGAAGCTGGTGGAATTGGCACAGATGGGCCTGGGGGTGTTGGCCATAGATAACATCAGGCATTCCATTGATGTTTGAAGGATAGGGTCTTTCACATCTAAAAACGCATTTTATAATGAAAACCTTATCTCTACCTCTGAACCGTTTATTGGCTTATATGCCCTGGATGAGGACCCTATTCCTGTATATCAGATTAACCCTGAGAACCCACGTTTGACCCCTACCATGATCTGGGGCACTCAGGAAGTGGAAAAGGAACTTTGTTTTAAATTATATTAATGTATATGCACCTGCAAAAGGTGTGGTGGGATATGTGGCCTCATTAGTAAGAGTGCCCACTATCTCTCCCCTTTTATGATTCCAAAACATACTCTGAGGGCTTTCTCACGCCAGAGGAAGAATTTTCAGAGGAGGTAGTGGCGTTTTCTGCTTTGAATAAACCTCATTCTGGATACTTCTTATTGACTGCTACCCCCACATCCCCTTTGGGAAAGTTCACCACAACCATTTCTAGTGGATACCGGTGCCTCTAACAATTTTATTGACCATGACCTTGCTGACTACCTTAGGTTGAGTTACTCACCAGGTGGTATGGTTAGAGGTGGGGCTTCTCAAGGTATCCCTGCGCTGAATGTCATGGGATTAGTGGATTACCAGGTGGGCGCCTATCTTCTGTCTGACCATTGTCAAGCTATTAAGGACCTCTTATTCCCCATTATTTTGAGTGTTGAGCGTTGGAGAAATGTTTGACGTCAGGACCAATTTGAAAAAAAACACTCTATCCTTGTCTTTGTTTAATGGTTGCATCTTGATTGTTCCTTTGTTGGAGAATAACGCCCAGGGCAAATTACCTCATTGGCCCAAAATTCCCACTTTTAAGCTTACCCTTTATCGAAGCCCTCTGTAGAGGTTTCCCTACCGTCCTGTTTGGAGGGGTTGAAATCTTTTTTGATGCAGCATCCGCTAATACACTTCCTGAGCACTCTGAATTTGATTGTGGCTTCAAGCTTACTGTGGATTTAGTGCATATATCTTCCCCATTTACTTATTAACTGTGCGGGAGGAGAGGCGTTGTAGGTTTGTTTAAAGGAGCAGTTAGCCAAAGGCGCAATTTTCAGCGTACCTCCCCTGTTTGCTCCCCACTTCTCTTTGTTGAGAAGGCTGATGGTACTCTACGCCCCTGCGTAGACTATGAAAACCTCAATAACGTTACTGTACCTGACCTCCATCCCATCCCTTTGGATTCACATATTGCACGCTATGTGGAGAAGGCAAAGGTCTTCTTCAAGCTGGATTACTAATGCGTTCAATCAGATCTGGATTAAAAAGTGACAAGAGTGGTTAACCGCATTCTATACCAGAAAAGGGATCTTCCAGTTTTGGGTCATGCCCTTTGGGCCTAAGAATGTCCCTGCAATCTTTCAACGCCGTATTGATGTGGCTTTGGGGACCTGCTGGGGTATGCGCAATTGCCTACATGGATGGTATTCTGGTGTTTTCCCCCTGACCATGAGTCCCATGCATTACACCTTTGGCAAGTGGTGGAGAGGTTAAAGGCAGCCAGCCTTACACTGAAGATAAGCAAGTGTGAGTTCTTAAAGTCCCAGGTTACTTTTCTGGGCAACGTCGTTTTTGACCAAGGCCATATGATGACTCCAGACAAAGAGAAGGTTATTCGTGAGTGTCCCACCCCCACCTCAGTCAAAGAATTTAGGGGCTTTTTGGGGAACTGTATGTTCTTCAAGAAGTTTTCACCCAATCTCTCCAAAGTGGCAGCACCTTTATATAAGGCCAGCGGTGCCAAGATGCTTCAGTGGTCCCCATTTTGGAGGATGCTTTCCAAGAGGTGAAGTGCACCCTGTTATCCACATCCATCCTTCGCCATGTTGACCCTGCAAAGGAGTTCATTGTATCTTCTGATGCTTCCAACTTTGCCATTGCAGCTGCCTTGTTACAGGTGGGTGAATATGGGACTGAGCATCCGGTGGGATATTTTTTTAGGAAAATGTCTCTGCCTGAGTTAAACTACGCCGTATATGACAAGGAGTTATAAGCTGTGGTAAAGGCGCTGATTTATTGGCATCACCACTTACATGGCTCCTCCCAACCATTCTGTGTATGCACAGACCACTGGGCCTTGTACTACCACGCTCCTCATGTCCTAACTCCACATCAGACCTGTTGGCATGAGACCCTTGCCCAATTTGCATTCAAGTATGAGTTCACCAAGGGCAAGGAGAATGTTTTGGCAGATGCTTTAAGCTGCAACCCTGCTTTGGCTCCCAATCCAAAGGAGGTAGAAATTCACAACACCCAGTTGATGATTCCATCGAGTATGATTCTGCCTCAACTTCCTGATTCCATGATCCACATACCAGCGCTTGCACCTCTGGAAAATACAGCAGAATATAAGTATGTTTAGAAAAGTAGTTCTTTCTCAGCCATTATCAGATAAATATACTGTTGTTCTTTCTAAGAGCACCCTGAATCAGGAGGACTTATTCAGGAGTTATCATGTAAATGATGAGATGGTGTGGTTTTAGGGGCGCCTATGGGTTCCTGCTGGACCACTGCACCTGAAAATTATCTGGGACCATCATGAAGGAATTACCATTGGTCATCCTGGGAAAGCAAAGAACTTGGAGTTGATACGACGCACTTACAATTAAAAGGGCTTACCTGCTCATGTGGGGCAGTACTGTAAACAGTGACTGATCTGCAATTAAATGAAACCCAATTGGCAACCTTTAGCAGGGTTGTTGGTACCAGTCCAAAAGGCTGAAGGGCCCTGGACTTCCCTATCAGTGAATTTCATTGTGGAGTTACCCGTTTCAGATGGTTATGATGCCATTATGGTGGTGGTGGACCACTTTATGAAGTTCGCCCAATTTATTCCTTGCAGAATGACCATAACCGCTTCTGAAACGGCCAGGCTCTTCGTCACCCATGTATTTGCACTTCATGGGGTTCCTCAAGAAATCATTAGTGACTGGGAACCCCAGTTCACCTCTGTACTTTGGGAATAGTTGTTTAAAACTCTTCAGATTTGCCCCTGCCGTTCAACTGCCTATCACCCTCAATCAGATGGGCAGACCAAGCAAGTGAACCAGTTCTTGTAACAATTTCTGCGTTGTTACACTACCGCAGATCATTCAGATTGGGTTCCTCACCTTCCCATGGCCCAGTATAGCTACAACAACACCTTGCATTCATCAATTGGTTGTTCATCCTTTTTTGCCAACCATGGCTTTAACCCTGCTTTTAACATGGAGCCCAGCTGTAGTTCCAAAGTGGAAGTGGTGGTGGACTTTGCTAAGACCATCAAGAAGGTCCACCAGGGGGTGTCCACAAGTTTGGAGGCAGCTATGCTAGTTTATAAGGTGAACGCTGATGGAAAGTGCTGAGTGGGTCCAGTGTACAAGAAAGAGGATCTCATGATGCTTGATGTCCACTGTTGGGTTTCCCCAAGATGCGCTCGCTGGTGCTAACGCTGGGGAACCCAACAAGTAGGCTGACTGCAAGGGGCTGGCGTCAGCCAAGAGTACAGGGGCATCTCTGGACGTGACAATGGATGAGACTCCGTTCCTTTGAGTGATTTAAACTTAATATAAAATATAAGATAAAATAGATATTATGAACGGAATTATTTTATTAGAATAATATTTAGGGATACACAGTGCATCCAAAAAGTTCTGGTACTAATGTTTTAAAGACACAACTTTACAAATAAATAGACTATTTTTTATCATAATTTAACATACAACCTTTCCCTCACTATACATATTTATATTGCTAAAACAATTGTTAAAAGGTATGCACATAGTTCCTATTTTGTATAACCATGTTTAAAACAGCTGTCACATTCTTCTGAAATTTCTCTACTTTATCAAAAGGATGAACCTTCAGTGCCACCTTCAGATTAGAGAAAAGAAAGAAGTCAGACAGAGCCAAATCTGGTGAACAGGGTGGATAATTATAATCTGAAGGTGGCACTGAAGGTTCATCCTTTTGATAAAGTAGAGAAATTTCAGAAGAATGTGACAGCTGTTTTAAACATGGTTATACAAAATAGGAACTATGTGCATACCTTTTAACAATTGTTTTAGCAATATAAATATGTATAGAGAGAGGGAAAGGTTGTACATTTAAATTATGATAAAAGAAAATTTATTTCTTTGTAAAGTTGTGTCTTTAAAACTTTAGTCCCAGAACTTCTTGAATGCACTGTGCATTTATAGGATATTTGGGGACACGTGGCTCAACGATTGTTGTGGCCTCATCCAAGTAGGGTTTCTCCTGGCCTTCTGGATTGCCCACTATTCTGACCCTTACTTGGATCAAGCCACCCTCGTGACCAGATCAGGTGAAATCCCAGGTCGCATATCCCATGGAATGGGAATGTACCATTTTCTTGAATTTGGGGTAACTTATACCAAGCCCCAAATTTGATATACTTGTAGATTCAACTCTTATTTTCGAATCTAATAATCTGTTTATGATTTACACCCCTTGAAGGGGGATGTTGATCCTTCCCCTGGACAAGGCTTACACCTAACCCAGGGAAAATACTGACAGAGCCCCCTCCAAGCCTTGGCCTAGGGGAGCAAGTTGTGGCCTGAGGGTTGGAGGATTTGAGTTTGGGGGTGTATGGAGCCTCAGGCGAAATGCAGACCAGGTTGGTGATAGTGCCTGGTGTGATTAGGGTTTGAAGCTGGACAAAAACATCAGCTAAGGCCCTCATGGTTGACTCAGAGGTCTCAGGTGTAAATGGGGTTTGAAGCTGGACAAATTCCTCATCTAGAGCCCTCATAGTTAATTCAGATTGTTCTTTGAAAAAGTGTCTTCAATCTCCTTGATCTGAAATCCACTTCTATCTGAGCAATTTGGTTTTTTGTAATGATCAGCTTTGAGCTGCCATTTAATATTGAGGTCATTTACTCTGCCTCCATCTGAGCCATCCGTTTGTAAATCTCCTGCATCATCTTGGCCATGCGGGCTTCAGCCTCTTCAATTTTCAGTTCATTTTGGTTGCCATTTGAACCTGGCATCTTGCAATCACCTTATCCACCAGCAGATTCAGGTAAGGCTCAGGGAAAAGGTCATCGATAGTGGGTAGCATGGGCAAGTGACCCCACAAGCTTGGAGGATGACCAGGCGATGGTAGGGCATGGCCCCTGAAGGTTCTGATAGGGGGCCTCTTTGAGCGACTCCAAGTTACCATCTCAGGATTGGGGTGAGCAAATATCACTCATGACCAAAATTGAACCATGTGACAAGGTTTGAGAGGAAAACATGAAATGGGCCAGAAGGTTGGCAACGTTAGCAGAGGTGACATCAGCCAGTTTCTTGGACTTCACTTCTTTGGGACTCTCATCTTCTTTGAAATTGGTGCTATCCCAATTGAGAGTTGAACTGGGTATCTAAATTATTTATTTCATTTATTTGGCCTGATCTTGGGAGAGGCGCATCGAAATTGGGAAGCAGTACTGCCAGAAAGGGGTCTTCAAGCTTCACTTTTTCTTGACTCTCATCTTCATTGGGATCAGCATATTCCAATCAGAGAGTTGAACTGGGCATTCTAGATTTTTAGTTTTAGTAGTTTGAGGCCCAATCTTATGAAGGGCACCGTCAAAGTCAGAAAGTGGTAGCATTAGAAAAGAGTCACTGCTTCATTCTCAATGGTGCAGAGGTAAGTCCCAGGTATTTTTCCTGGCATTCAAATCACATCATTGCACCAAGTGTTTTAGGCTTCCTGCAAATTTTTGAAACTTGTTGAGATTATACTGATTCTCAACTTGTCCCAACTTTAAACGGAGGGTTTAGTTTAAATTGTCTAAATAAAAATTAGGTTAGTATTAAAAATAATTGTTTTTGAATTTTGAGCACTTGGATCATTTGATTTACAATTTTTGATCGAAGGATGAGTTTTAGTTTGCCCAATTTTTTCTCAATTTGTTCAAAGCCAGTGCTGTTTTTGAACATAACCCTTTCATCACAGTAAACTGTCTTAGCGCCCAATAGTCATCCCCAAGTGATTTCAAAGTTTTCTTCTTCTCTCTGAGCATCCCACATCCTCTTGAATCATGATGCTTGGTCCCTGTGATAGTTTATTGCCTTCATTAATCTTTTTATTTTATGATGCTGGCATTTTGGCTCAAGTTCATCGTTTTTGAATTCTTCAGGCGTTTTTAACAGGTTCGGCATGGGTTTCAGCTGACAGGAGCTCAGAAGCAAACAAAGTCTTTGGGCACACTCAAAGGACTTCCTAGGAATTCAGACCCAACTGTGGTGAGGTCTTGGCTGTTCCATTAGAGGTAAGTGAGAAGATTGGCATCTGGCATGCTCACAGTGGGTTCATTATTGTCCAAGGTTGAGGGTAGCACCTCAGGGCGTGCCAGGGAAGCGTCCATATAGTGAGCACCAGTTGTTAGGTTTCCACAAGATGCACCTGCTGTGCTAACGCTGGGGAACCCAACTTAGTAGGCTGGACTGCAAGGTGCTGGCATTAGCCAAGAAGACAGGGGCATCTCTGGATGCGACAATGGATGAGACTCCATTCATTTGAGTAAATTAAACTTGATAAAAATATAAAATAAAAAATAGATCTTATGAACAGAAGTATTTTATTAGAATAATATTTAGAGATATTTATAGGGTATTTGGGGACACGTGGCTCAACAATTGTTGTAGCCCTGTCCAAGTAAGGTTTCTCCTGGCCTTCTGAATTGCCCACTATTCTGACCCTTACTTGGATCAAGCCACCCTTGTGACTAGATCAGGTGAGATCCCAGGTCACATGTCCCAGGGAATGGGAAGTACCATTTCCTTTAATTTGGGGTAACTTATATCAAGCCCCAAACTTGATATACTTGTAGATTTGACTCTTATTTTCAAATTTAATAATCAGTTTATGATTTACACCCCTTGAAGGGGGATGTTGATCCTCCCCTGGACAATGCTTACACCTAACCAGGGAAAATCCTGACACTCACAACATCCCTATCAAGCAGCCATGCAAAAATCTTGGTCCAAAGAGGATTGGTCCTTAACATGTAGTTAGAAAAGTGGATCATGCCTCATACCAGTTGGATCTTCCCTCTGTGTTCTGGATCTTCTCCATCTTTCATGAGAGCAAATTGACGTTGTTTTAGGGCCCCCACCTGTGACTCCTGAGGCTTATCTCATGGATGGGGCGCCAGAATGGGAAGTGGAGGAAATAGTAGCCTCCTGCTAGGTTAAGTGATGTCTCGAGTACCTGATAACTTGGAAGGGGTTTGATGCAGCTGAGAACAGTTGAGTGCCAACATGGGACTGTGTACATGCCCAAGACCTGATCAAATCATTCCATAATTATTTCCCTGAGGCTGCAGGATCTAAGCCCAAGCCAGCCGTTGCTGCTATGAAGTTGCCACCTACACATAAGAACTTCTCCTTAGTGAATGCCCCTTGAGGGGGGGTGGAGTCCAAGAAGGAGGAGAGGGTAATGTCATAGCTGGATGACTTAATAGTGGAAACCAACACCAAAGATAAGGCTGGGTGACAGGAGGCTCAGAAGGTGAAACTTCAGGCTCTTCCTGAACTGAAACACACCTTAGACCAACGCTGGGTGCAAGCAAAACATGCCCATGTTAATATTAATGGGGTGCAAAACGCCCAGCCCCTTATCTCAGCCCAGGCACTGAAATGAATGATCTATGTAACAAATGAAGATGGCTCAATTTGGTTAATTGGAGAATGAGGGTTCAAATTCTGTTTGAGTTACAAAATCATGTGCTTGGGTAGAATACAGCTTCAATCAATCACTCAAGTAAAGGCACTTTTGGTGTATTTTACCAAAATGGATGGAAGCGTTTGTCTATTGGAGCATCAAGGCTTGGGCACACTTCCGCAGAACCTTAATTACCCTGACCCACTTTAAATATGCTTTTGTGACCAACATTTCTTGTTGGTTGACTTTCCTGAATAAAAATTTCCCCATTTATTCACATTTTATTACAATGTTATTTTGTATGATCCTGTGCGTGGACCCCTTAGTGGGGGTCTTGCACCACATTAACCAATCCATTTTGAATACAATCAGATTTTCCATGCATGCACTGTTAGTTCACCAAGGTACCCTCCAACCTGGGCTATTTACCCCTTCTCTCCTTGTGCACCGCTTCATTTTTGGATGGTTCCTTTTTACACTTCTTGGTTTTAGTTATTATTGTTCCAGCACCCTCTTCTGGGCACTAGTAGCTTTAGTACTAATGGCTAGTTTCCATGTGTTGGCTCTGTGCACCAAGCACCACCATGCTGAAAACAGGAGAGTTATAGACACTCTTCTTACAAAAAAAGGAGGAGTGTGCAAGAGATAAAGATACCAAGTTGGTCATCTTCCTTGAACTGAAGCATGGCTATGAAAAAAAATAGTTAAGGGACAAGTTTTATGGGTTAGATCTAAGAATTGGTGTGATGGGCTGGCCAAAATTATATCAATAATGCTCAAGTGTACTAGCTGATTACTTAACAAAGTTGGGTCATTATAGATGGTTGAAAACCAGGAATTCAAGCCCTGTTCTGGTTAAACCATCTACAAATATGTCAATATTTAACTAAAGTCTGAAACAGAAGTTTGGACTTACTTGAGTTATATTGTTTCTCATGATGGTAAATTGATCCAATTAGCCAGATTTTGCTTAGTTCCTCAGCAAATTGATGATGGTCCATCTACCCCAATTTCCTTTTAGTCAATTTCAATTGACTAACATCCTTGTTAGTTATCTTATCTCTAATAAACTCTTTTAATTTAATTTTATTTGAGGTGGGCTGACCTGGGGATGGTACCGCACCAATTAGGGAAGTGAAGAAAATGGGAAAGGAGGATAAAACCCAGAAAACCTCCATGCACAGCGTATGATAGGCCAGGAACTCCATGGACCACCTTTGCTATTTGCTATCTCAGTTCGGGGCATTGGCGCGCAAAACCAACACAGTCAAAATCGTCCCCTACCCAAAGTCCATTACCGGGATCAAACTCGGGAGGCAGTGGTAGAGGGTCCATACTCTACCACTGGGGTATCCTCCCTTATCTCTAATAAACTTTTAATAAATTTATAATTTTAAAAAAAGTCTATTTTTTCTTTTTTAAAAATTTTCTCAAAAGATTTCAATTCATATAGATATAACACCTTTAGCAATGTTTTAATACTTCTTTTAGTATTGGGTAGTTCCCTGAGTGTTTGGGTGGCCATTCCCAATCCCCTCTCTGAGAATTGGAGAGTTATAGGCACTCTCTTGACATAGATATTAATTACTTAATAAACCTAAAATTATATATGTATATATATAAAAAGTATGCAATTTTATAAATAGTTTCTTAGTAGATATCTATGAACAAAAAGTTTTACCATTCAATTCTTTTAGATTCTAAGTTTATGCAGTTGAGGATATATAATGAGAATTAGCTTATAATTAAAGTAATATAGTTTTTATAATTTTATAGTTTGTATTATTTTTATAAAAATTCCTTACCTATTCATTAATTCTATACTCAGGCTACATACACATAGCAAATTTTATAAACATAGGGTTTTGGTTTTTATATTTTTTTATTTATGTGTTAAATTTGAATTAACTTATAATGGAAATTTTTTAAGTAAAAAAGTAAATCTGATTTTTCACATATGAAATATATCTTAGCAATAAACAAATTTCTTTATAGAACCAGAAATATTGGACTGAACTCACATGTTAAGTTTATTTCTAGCTTTTGTGATAAAAGATATTTTTGTATAAAACTGACAATTATTTATATATTATAGATTCACAGCTTTTTTGAATCTTATAGTTACAAATTCTAAATTTTAATAACTCTTACTTGCAAAACTAACAGCCAAAGGTCACATAAATAATAAATTTGCATACATAGGTAATTTACTAAGTGAGAAATGAGTTTTTATACAATATATATATATATATATATTTGCAATTTTTTTAAAATAGAATTTATGAGAAAATTCTTTATGTACTTAATATTTTAACACCAAGCTGCACATGGTATACCAAATTTTATAAATGTAGGTTTCTTGGTTTTTTGTAATGCTTTTCTGATTACAATTTTCAAATTTAAATTGTTTTTAATAGAAATTTATTAAAGAAAATATAAACTGCTTTTTCACATATCAACAAAATCCTAAAAATTAATGGTTTCTTAGCTGAACTACAAATTTTGAGCAGAATCTCCATGCCATATTTCAAATTCCTAGCTTTTGTAGTTTAGAGAAACCTTGATTAATAGTATCCTTTATATATACCATTTTTCCTTCAATTTTAACATTTTGCAAATTGATTTCAATATTTTGTATTCAAATTTTAATATTTTGCAAATTGATTTCAACATTTAAAAATCAATTTCAATATTTTTAAAAATTGATTTCAGTATTTTGCTTTTCAATTTCAACATCTTGCATTTTATTAATTAATTGAGGTAGGTTAGGGGAGGATACCCCAGTGGTAGAATAGGGACCTCTACCACTGCCTCCCCAAGCTTGATTCTGGTACAGGAACTTTGGGTAGGGGATGACTATGACTGCATTGATGTTGTGCACCAATGCCTCAAACTGAGCTAGCAAATAGCAAAGGTGGTCCATGGAGTTCCTGGCCTATCATACACCATGCATGGAGGTTTTCCAGATTATATCCCCCTTTCCCATTCATTTGATTTCCCCTCAATTGGTGCGGTATCATCCCCAGGTTGGCCTACCTCAAATAAAATAAATAATTGAGGTGGGTTGATCTTGGACAAATATACCACATCAAGATTTTTATATCCAGTACAGATTTTGAATATGTGTTGAACAAAACCTGCACTAGAGTGAAGCAAGGAATTACCCTGCCAGGCTAAACAGCCTTAACATTTTGCATTTTGATTTCAATACTTTGCATTTCAATTTCACCATCTTGCAAATCAATTTCAATATTTTATATCTCAAATTTCAATATAATTTTTAGCACTAGTTTTATTTTATTATTCCTGCTGAAATATAGGCTAGCATATTATTGCTCACTTTTTTATTTAAAAAATAATTGTATATCCCTCCTATCAAATTATAATCTACCAAAAGAAAACATGGTTGCTGAGGAAATTAATGAATCTTTAGCTAGAACTAGATATGATGTAATCACTAAAACTAAAAATATTGAAATTGAATTATAAAATATTTAATTTTTGAATATAAAATATTGAAGTTGAAGTGTAAAACATTGAAATTGATTTGTAAAATGTTTAAATGAAAATGCAAATTATTGAAATTGAAATACAAAATATTGAAACTAAAATTGAAATGCAAGTTATTGAAAGTGAAATACAAAATTTTGAAACTGAAATTGAAATGCAAAATGTTGAAATTGAAATACAAAATGTTGAAATTGAAATGTAAAATACTGAAATTGATTTGTAAGTGGAACCACCTAGTGCTAAAAAGAAATCGATTTGTAAAATGAGATCGATTTGCAAAATATTGAAATTGAAGTAAAAATGGTATATATATTATAAAAATGCAAAAACCTCATCTTTTACCTTTTACCTTTTAACATTTATTAATTTATATATCAAAAAATATAAAAATTGCAAGAACTCATTTCCAAGAGTATTCTATTTCTAAAATATGCCACATCAACGTTAGTGTCAAATTGAATTTTATGTAAAATATAAAACAAACACACAGACTTTGAGCTTTATAGTTAAAAAATTTATTCCTAAGCTTAGGTTCCTATTTAGTAATCATTAATTTATAATCAGTAATAAACATGGGAGGATATACATGAGGATTTATATTTTAATAATACTAATTAATTAAACTCTATTAAGGTTTATATAACCAGCCTTTCTGATTATAATAATCCTTTGATAATGCGGCGTAAATCGGATGAAGTGTCTTCATGGAGGAGGATTAATGTCAGTGGATTTACGACTAGCAAAGTTAGGAGGGCCAGGGCAAATAGACAATCCTCTATATCAGAATGAACTGTTTTAGTAACAAATTCCTTAATCAGGACAAGTATGGGGGTAATTAAAATGGTATCGTAGATCACAACGAGTGGTACCATGCGGATCACAGCTAAAACCTTCTGATGGGTGAGATAGGAATTGGAGTCGGGGAGGTCGAGAAATGTAAGGTTGGTGGCAACTATTGATTTCATATACTTGTAGGTTATAGCTGGATAACTGATGGTAACACTTAAAGTTGTAAAGGCCAGCGATGAGATAAAAGTCCAAATGCAAGCCCTTGAAGAGAAGCGAGTGGATAGAATTTCAGGGAAATTATAACGATCAAAGGGTGAAGGGACAAACCCTCCTCTTATTGCAACCCATAGAAGTAACATAATAATGATACCCTCATGTATGATCAACGCTTTCCACCAGTGCCCAGTAACAATAGGGCGGTTAAGTACTATTTTCCAGAACCTCATAAGGGCCAAGTAGCCAACTGCCAACAAAGAAACTGTGCCTAAAGAGGTCACCATAAACCCATCCAATTGTTGGAAATGGCGGGTTTTAAATAAGGTTAAGGGTCCAGCTAAACGAAAGCAAAAGTATTGCAAGAGCTGCTTGGACAATAGTATAAAGTCACATGTTGTCTTGATAAAGGCCAACATCATATCGATGCTCGAAACCCCTTGTCGCTTGATAAGATACAAGGCCAACGCATTCAACAATAACCCAAGAATCTCAATAGGCCCAACGATTTTAGCTTATGTCGACCATTAGCTTGATACTAACTTTTTATGCTTACCTATGTAGATTCTTGCCATTAGGGGTTCAAAATTGAAGTTGGATTTTTATTTATACATTTCATTATATTCAACCTTTAGTTAACCATGGTTTTAGTTAAATGAGAAGTTGCACTAAATGCGGTTATTACGTAAAAAGTCTATATTAAGTATCATGCAAGGTTTCGAAACTAATAACCAAATTATAACATTAATTGAGTTCAATCGATGCTTGCTTATTATATAACTTAGTTTAAACGCTGCCAACCAATCACTTTAAATTATCCCAAACATAATACTTTTTAATTATGGTGCAATTGGATCATATTCAATTATCTTATAATTCAGTTATGTTAATGTTAAATTACTAATCTGGTCGCCTTACCTCGAATAAACACAATGTTAAATCACCAGTCAGATATATATTTAATCGTAAACTTCAAGCAGATTTTAAACTAAAAATACAGTAATTAGCTCCATCTATTTATTAATTCATAGTTGATTTAAAGCTTGACTAAATTCTTTAGCTACAATATCATCTCACAATTAATCTCTCATCCAAAGTAAACCATCTAAAACACAAAGCAGATTAACTTATAAAGTGCTCTTAAAATACAAATTACAGGCTTCTATAATGTAGTGATAGCGAGTTCTTTGCTATTTCGCGATGAGCTGCTGGCACATTGGAATATCCCAGAATTCTGAGCTGTTGGGCAAGAGTGATTATCGGAAATCCTGGATAATTTAGATAAATTCCCAGGGCAAGAGTTTTAGTTAAATTCAAATAGAATAAAATGATAAAATATATTGAAAATTAAATAATTGATTTTATTGAGACTTTGAATCGAGTTCTTATTTACTTAAGAATTCAGAACAAAATGTTCTGAGAATAGCGGGGTATTATGGCGAAAACAGATATTAATCAAACGGCTCATTTTGGGTTGGGCACCACTAGTGCTAAAAATATTAATCAAACAGTTGGATCAGCGTTCCTCCGAATATCCGAATGCTAACTATTGAAAATATACCAAGAACCACTAAAGTTAAAACCACACTTTTTGCCAAACTACTCCTAAATAATATTCCTTGGTTTCAACTTACTATTTGCTAGGTTCTTTTTTAGTACTAGTGGGCCCAATGCTCAGTACCTTTTATTTATACTAGTTCTAGTTTACAGTAGTCATTTTCTTAAAATATATTTTTATTTTTTGTATATACTGCATATTGCTTACTTATGATGTTTTGACATGGAATCCATAAGAATGTAATGTCTTACCCGCACGTTTCTCGAAAATCAACTATGTTTTAATATACTTTCAGCATACCACTATCTCACGAACCGCTCAACTAATCCCAGCAAACCAGGTGTCAGGTGATAGTCACTCGGCCCCCTTCCACCAATAGTACTGAGAATTTTGACAACTGACTTCAGTCGCCTCTAAGCTTTGTCTGCGCGAGGGTGTTTTTGCACCGAAAATTTCTAAAGTGCTCCACTAAAACTTAAATATCTCGGGAACTACAAGTCCGATCGCGAAAATACAAAGTGCGTTGTGATCCTCAGAACTAAATCTCTCCAATAACACCAATTCTGAGTACCAGAAGCACTCAGAAAATAATAACAACATTTGAACTCAAAAATTTGAAATGCCTCGACCTAAAAATCGCGATAAAACGAACCAAAAATTTCAAACCAAAAACCGGCAAGTCCTATGCAGAGCGTCAACAGGCCTATCGTTTGAGACTAAAATCAGAAATCGGCCGAGAACTTAGACAATGGCAGCCATTTGAAATTGACGAAACCCCGTCAGCGCCCAAGCGGCCCGCATCTCCGATACCTGGGTTATCCGGCGTGCCCCCAAAGCGACTCAGATCGAGCGTACGGCTAGCTAGCAAGAAAACAGACGATGAGAACATTAATAACTTGTGCTTCGACAACATTTTTAATCAACCCTTCATTCCTTCCCAAAGCACAAGTCTGCCCATGATTCCATGTCTACCGGTAATCCCACGACTATCAGGTTTAATTTTTTATAACTACTTAAAACACAAACGCTGACTAATGTACTGACTGACTTCTGAAACCATCGAGTTTGATAAGTTCAATCTATTTAGGCGAGTGGGTGAGAATTTGCGAATATTATCGAATAATCATCAAATTGCTCACCCAAAACTAACAAAAATCGGTTAGAATTTTAAGTAGATTTTAAGTAGATTTAGGATAACCAGCTCACCAGCCACGAGGGCAACAGCAAAGCTTAGTCCGAGTGGCTCGAGAGTGTAGTATCAGCACAGCCTTCAGGTTATATCAGCATGACCTTATGAATAAACCCGAGTGACGCCGGGTAACTTCACTTGTCTTAATAAATCACTTTTATTTTAACAAATAGATCTACTTTTATTTTAATAATTGCTGTGAGGTTTATTGCTTTGATATTTATTTACAAAACCTAATTAAGTTTTATCTTTATCTCATGCTTACTACTAAAAAGCATTGTTTATATTTCTGTATTTTAACATAATAGTTAACCAAGCATTTATTCCTACCTTCTGAGCATAAAATTCTATTGATAAAGCAGGTTTCACAATCTTCGTTGAAAATGCAAAGTTTGTTTTGTCTAGACACGGTTTCTAAACTCTTTGGTCATCAGGTTACTTTAAATACGAATGGTTTTTAGGTGCATCTTCAAAAAATTACTGTTGCTTTATAGTGGCAGGTTTTAAGTTTTAGCTCCGATACTTTAGCTAAGTGTACGGTATCTTTGTTGCACTTTGTTCTACGTTGCGTATTATTGCCATTAAGAAAACTTTTATATGCTCTATCAGTTCTGCTAATTAACTTTTAGATAAAGTTGTATTTATCCTTTATAGACATCATTCCCCCATATTAATAAGCCTGGTTAGTGTTATTGTCTCTATTATTTAATAATATACAGTTCTATTTTGCAGTGAGAAGTTCTAAGATTGATATTAATATTTTCATAAGAATTATTACTTAACCTCTTGGTTTTATCATGTTATTGAACTTCACATGCCGTTACTTACTTACATTTTACTTTTACTTATTATTAGATCATGTCTAGTATAAAGTATTGCTGTGCTTTTAGTTTATTTTTAAATATGCTCGGTTGTATTTTGCTTATTTGTTGATAGGAATATTGCCAACTATTAAGTCTATCCTTTTTTCCCCTAAGTTTATCACTGCTAATTAATTTAAGGTAAATTAATATCTCCTTTTACTTGTTATTAACTTGCAAGGTAAACATCTTTGTTTATATTTTTTGCTTCTAATAACAATACCATTGAGGAGGCAGTTTACATTTTAATTCTAGTTATTGTTCATTAATTCTGTTAAGATATATTATGCTTCTATTTGTTTTTGTTCTAACTTTGCTTCATGTTTTTGCCTCCCTCGATTAAGATTATAAATAGATCCAAAATTGGGTTTGTAATAAAATTATTTTAATGAGTTATAGTGTCCTAATAATTTTAACTAGTAAGTTAGTAATGGGTAGACATCCGTTGGTGAATAGTTTTAATCATTGCGGCTTATCAATTGATAGTTTTGGTCATCAAATCGAGTTTTAGTGGTAAAATAAGAAATATCACACAGATTATACAATTTCAACCTTGAGTACTTATAACAATTGATTTGTTCTCTTTTAAGAATTTGAGTTTAAAAATTTCTATTAGGTAAAGATTATTTCATTTGTGTTGCTTAAAATGCAATTGTAATGCTTTTATAATATAGCCAGAGTTTTGGCCATATGTTGGGTTTGACGGGATTTGCGATAGCTTGAATGAGAATTGAACAACGGATACTTTGCAAACCATCCCAGGAAATACTATTGCAGTGGAACCTACCAAAATCGCCTTTAGCCCTGAATCCCAAAATGAGCTGACAAAGGCTCTAACCTCTCCCAAATCTGCCAACGTAGCTTCTAATGATCTTGCCAGTCAGGATTGTCTAAACTGGCTGAACTAATCAGAAATGATTGTGGCCTACTAAATCCTTTGCATTCTGCCATTTTGCTACAAAAATCCTGATATTCAGTGCAACCCTGAATTTTATTTGAGGTGGGCTGACCTAGGGATGATACCGCACTGATTAAGGGGAAATTGAATGAATGGGAAAGGAGGATAAACCTGGAAACCTCCACACACAACATATGATGGGCCAGGAACTCCATAGACTGCCTTGCTATTTGCTATCTCAGTTCGGAACATTGGTGCACAATGCTAACACAGTCATAATTGTCCCCTACCTAAAGTTCATCTACCAGGATTGAACTTGGGGGGCAGTGGTCATTGAGTGCATACTCTACCACTGGGGTGCCCCCCTTCAATGCAACCCTGAACCTTGGCTAAGTTTTATAAACAAGCTTATAAGCAAACTAAAATTTTTAAAAAGTGTTTTATAATTTTTTCAATGGATTATTGTATATTGTATTGTCATCAGAGATAAATAAGTGTAGCAAATTCCAAAGCTCTACTTAGTCTGGAAGATAGTTAAATAAAATGATTGGTGGAATTCTAGCTTTAAATCATTTGGCATCAGTTTTGGATCACGGATTGGTTATTAATTAGTTGATTTGATGGATTCAATTGACTTTGGTCAAGTAGTTGGTGGGTTTAGTTTTTAGTTGATTTGATGGAGTAAAAATCAATAAAAAAAATTCTACCTGGACAGGTAGACAGATACCACAGCAAGTGGCAAAAATTGTTTTGATAACCCTCACTCTGAAAATAGAAGGAACTTACATCGATGAATCCCCCCTCAGGTTGGGACCATCTAGTACTAAAAAAGAAAATAGAAGGAACTTTGTTATTGCTTAAAATTTTGCCTAGTTAATACTAGTCAACTCTTATATATAATAACAGTGATTTGCTTTGGTTACAGCTAAGCTACCAAGAGATTGCCCTATTGATACAAAAGTCTACTAGGATTTTGCTGAGTCATTAGCAACTAATAATTGCATAGCCTTCAAAGGTCCCAGCTTTCAAAGATTTAACAAAAAACTTGACATTGTTGCTCCCAGCCAGGTCCCTTCTGAGGCTACCTGGTGAAGACATATCTTCATATAGATCAGCCCAGCCACCCTAACCCTACCACCATGGAGAAAATATGTGTTTGAATAAAAAACTATCTGAAAATGGAAATTATAACACTTGCATTAGCACCCCCAAAAAGCAGCTGCTAAAGGTGGCTCATGGGGTGTGGATGAGTATTGAGGGAACCCCCTTGATAAGGATGTGACCCTAGTCTCCTGTTATAGTCAGGTTGTTTCCATGTCCACCAAAGTGGTGAGCCAGGCTGCCAAGATTGAAAATCTCTGCCACATCTTATGTACCAAAGCTCCACTTGAGCATGTCAATACATTGTACTTCAACCTTCAGGATGACATGGAAAAATTATGCTGTCAGGTTGAGGAGGTTACCCCTCCAACTAACCTAGAAACCCTGGAGTCCTCTGAGGCTGGCTTGTCCCCTTGCCCTCCTATCCACATTCTCCCTGAACCTGTTGGATATTTTAAACCTACTTTTAAGGAAAAGTGTGTGCCTGGAGCCAAAATTATACATTCCTACCTATATATATATATATATGAAAATGCAATGGAAGTGCTACAGATTGCCAAAAGTGCCAGCACATGCAGACCTGCCTTAGCAGTAAGTCCCAGGAGATCATGCCCTACTTCAAGGAGTATATCACCTGGGAAGAGCTAAAAAATGCCCTTCTTGTATTGTTTGGTAGTAACCTATCCCTGTCTAGACCACATATAAGCATTCATGTAAATCTGCCCAAAGCATGACAAAACCAACTTTTTGTTTGCTGACAAGTTCTATCATAAAGATCAGGCTATCACTGTTAAAAATCTGTCAATGAGCTTCTCACAGGTGCTTGGACACAGAATTAAACAATATAACAGATACAGGAGTACTAAGAAACTTGACAGCTGTTCAAGGATTTAGAACTAGAAAGTAGACCACAAACAGGCTTTAAGTTAAAAATTAGGATGGATATGTTAATTGGCACTTTACTTAATAAAAACTTAGAGTTTTTATATCCCTTTTTTAATCAAACCCATAGTCATTGACAGGATCAAGTCTAGGGTCATGTGATACTTTCATATAACGATATTTCTGAACTAATGTAAAGGCCTACAAAGGTGGCCAGGTCTCAGGGTTTTGTACCCCATTGTGATACTTGAAATGCCAATATGAGAATTAAGGCATTAACAAACTTTTGGGTACACATCCTTTGACTTGCTAATATTAGAGTATGTCTGATTAATCCAGGGTTAAGACTCATATTATTAATGTCTGATTTTGATTCAAGTTTTTATTCAATGTGATGTGTTTTGAATCTAAAGTGATACATTTATGATCAAGAGAATTGGATTTAGCTAAAATGAAAGATCAACCTATCAAGGGGAGGATACCCCAGTGGTAGAATAGGGACCCTCTACCACTGACTCATCGAGTTCAATTCCTGTAGAGGAACTTTGGGTAGGGGACAATTATGACTGTGTTAGCATTGTGCACCAATTCCCCAAACTGAGATAGCAAATAGCAAAGGCAGTCCATGGAGCTTGTGGCCTATCTTATGTCACACATGGAGGTTTTCTGGATGTATCCTCCCTTCCCATTCATTTGATTTTCTCTTAATTGGTGCGGTATCATCCTCCAGTCAGCCCACCTCAAAATAAATTTAAAAATATCAATCTATCAGAATCTTCTAAAATCTTTTCACTCTGGTTTGACTCAGTCCTAGGTGATTGGTCAACAGCATATATGATAAATCCATGTGGAAATGACTTAATATATTGTAACTGTTCACCTGTCATGAAAGTATTATTAATTTGGTTGGGACCATCTCGGCCTAAAAAAAGTATTATTAATTTGGTTGATAAAAGGATTTTTTAGTTCTTAATTGGCAGCTAAAATATTTTTTAGCTTTGGTACCCCCTTTAAGTCTATAGAAAAGAGGTTGATTTCTCTTAGGAGGTAACACTAAATTCAAGTTATTGCATTGGTGAACTTCTGCATTAGTTTGCCTATTCCACTAAGAGTTAACTATAGAATTATTTACTTAGTATAAATTATTTTTATAGGGGTTAGATGTAAAATCATTAACATAATCAGCATTATTCTGCCAAATGTCATACTCAGGATTTCTGATATTAATAGAACTATTTGATACCTGAACATTCTTCTCCAATAATCAAACATCACATTGTCTGATATTACCCCCTTCAAAAATGTTGGGGGGTGTAAGTCCTGGGGCCTAGCCCCTGAACCTGGGCAGGGATCATCATCTCTTTTCAGACAAAGAGGGGGCCAAAGGACCAGGTGGATCCCCTGTCACAGTTTAGTGACTTGACGCACATGGTGGATGAGCACTGAGTAACAGCTCTACCCCCCAAGGATCACCTACACCTGCCTCTTCCTCCCTCCTCTACTCTGTTAGAGTTGATAGATAGGGTTTAAAGAGAGGTTGCCTGAGCCAGGGGCCAAAGAAAGGCCCTGATAGTTCACCATTCCCCTAGCAATTTTTGCCAAAATTTAGAAAAAAAACAGTTCACAATGACCTTGGTGCCCAGTTTGTGAACTCTGGGCTGGGAGAGCCAGTCCAGACTCCCAAGACAGAAAATTGAGTCAGGGTCTAACTGATGCACCTGAATGATGGTTGAGTGAGCTGGCGCAAACCTCCCAAACCTCCAAATTTGATCCAGGCAGATTTGGATGCATGAACAGCCTGACTCAGGTGGTCAGGGACTGGTTTGTCACAATCAACTTGACTTGGCCCAAAATTCTGAAAAAAGTTTAAAAGGTTTTTTTTTTCAAGTTTTGCCAGGTATCTTGAACCCCCTGCCCACAACTCTTCCAGCCAATTAGTTTTCATCCTCAAATTACAAGAGGCTAATCTCTTAAAACCCCTCCCCAACGTTTTCCCCAATTCTTAAGGCAACAGTCCCTCCCATGGGATGTCATTGGTTCATTTTTACTCCCTCACCTTAGTTGCAATTAATAGCCCATACGTTCTCACCCAGTTCATTGTGGACTCCATCTGTCAATCCAATTGAGGAAAATTACACCAATCAATCTGGCAAAATACACTGCTACCCTAGTTCTGATTCTGATGATTGTCAACTGGATTATCCAGTCAATTGACCCTTCCACCTGGCAAATCATCATGAATTTATAGGACAGATCATCTCAGGCTGACGTGTCCTCTCCTCCCACTACTAGTGTATATCTGTTCGCCTTGACCCTGGCTCTCATCCCTGCTGCTGGCTCATCTGATTCTTTTTGCTAGGTGGGACCACCTCAGAGTGACCCATTTTATTGCTGGCGTTGGTAAGGCCCCCACTTAACTCTCATGTAGAGGATTTTGTTTGTGCGAGGGGCCTGGAGTATCCCACTCAGGGAAAGCTTCCCCAGTGCTCTGCACAGGTCCCACTGTGCCCCACTTCAACTCTGATTTTGCAACAGAACTCAAAATTTCTTATGCTAATCTGCAACCCTCATTTTTATAGATTTAAAGTCACACAACTGTGAAACCTTGAGGAGTTATCATCCTCCCTGCCTCCCATCCCTTGAGGTTGCACCCATAAGGCCCACGGTTGTCCCATTGCAACCATTTGGTTTGACTTGGGGGTCTTTGGTATGTTTCTGAACTTTTTCATTTCTCACACCCACACTAGAAATCCGCTCCTCTAAGTCACTCAGACCGCTGTGCCCATGTAATTATGAGCTTTCCATTGGATGTTCATGCACCCCAATTTGGAGCCCAATCTATTCTTTCTTAGCTGTGTCCATGTTATAATGAACTGACCTCTTACCTTGGCTATCTCCTCACTCCTATCAGAAACTGATGAAGTGATGGCCTATTCCTTCACACTGAACCTGCACTCTCTTTGTCACCTGGTCTTCTTTTGTTGATCCATTGCCTTGCTTGTCCAGGATTGTAAACAGAATTTGGCAGAATGGAGCTCACCCCACCAAGCCTTGACCATCAGTCTTCCCCTTGGTAAATATTATAGGGATGGGTGCCCCTATTAACCCTTCTGATGAGGCGGCCAATCAAGTCCTGGGTATCCTGGAAGAGCTCCAAGTGCTCTTCTTCATGGACAGCGGGAAAACCCAACCTCTCTGATGCACAACAGAGTGTGGCCCTTCTTGAAGCCCTGGAAGGGGATCCCTGCCACTGGATATTGGGTTTGCTACACTCTGTGGCCAAGATGGGCGACCCTACTCCTCTTCTTGCACTGGTCACCTCAGCAGTTCAGGCCCCAGAGTTGAGAGCCTCACGTCACCCACATCTTTACCTTAGGACAGGCAGCTGCAAATAGCATGCCTTTGTTGAAACCTTTCCTTTGATGGCCCCCTCTGTGACTATCCCCTCTGATATTGCTGTCTCTGACTTTTGGGATTCACTGGACGCAGCCTCTGCTGACCAACTCTCCTGATACCCTCTCCCAGGGTTCTTAGAGGTTGCTTTCTCTATAGCACGCTCAATTGGAGCTAAACACTTCCATATACCCATGTCAGTTGTTGCTGCTCTTACAGCACAGTGTGCTGCCCCTCTTCCATCAGCCAATGGCTGCGGACAAGGAAAGCAACCCCAAGTCATGCGGTCCTCTACTGTCATGTTTAAATGACTTAATTGAGGAAATTAACCGCCAAGACAAGGCTGAGCATCATGAAGTCCCAAAAGGTTAAGCTTCAGGACTAACTGACCTAAAGCACACCTTGGATCAACCCTGGGTACAGACCAGATATGCCCAGGTTGGTCCAGGTGAAGTGTGTGACGCCCAGCCCCATGTTACAGCATTGGCATTAAAGCGGACTAGTTACCTTGTTAACCATGATGGTTTGGTTCAGTTGTTAGGAAAAGAGGCTTTGAAAACCATTCAATTTTTAAAATTTCCAACTTGGGTCAGCCTTACCTTCAATCAATAACTCAAGTTTGGTCGTTTTCTAGCTACATTGTTCTTTCCAATGAAAGTGTGCACTTATCAGTGCATCTAGGCTTAGCACCACTTCCACCAATTGATAATTCCCTCAAAATAGTTCAAGTATGATTCTTTGATACCAACCTTCCTCATTGGTCATCTTCCCATTAATAAAAATATCGTTAGATTACGTTTTTATATGTTAACTTGGGCTAACCTGTGCGCGGACCTATTTGGGGATGTATCTAACAGCATCATCTATTATATCTGCACAAAATCAATGATCAAAGCTGGTGCACCACTGGGCCGCCCTGGTCCCCTCCAAACTGAGGCACACAAGCCCTCCAGCCCAGATTACCAATTGGATATGGACTTCTCTTTAGGGTTTACCCAAGTCTTGGTGTTTGTTCACTTTTTTTAATATACTGTGTTGAACACCCTTGGCCTGTGTATCTTTAACTTTAGAACTCTCTGTGGGGCTATATTTCTGTCATGGTTGATTGACATTATAGTAGGAACTGATGCTAGAGATAAGGCTGGGCAACAGGAGGCCCAGAAGGTGAAACTTCAGGCTCTTCCTGACCTGAAACACACCTTAGATCAACGCTGGGTACAAGCCAAGCATGCCCAGGTTGATACTAATGGGGTGCAAAATGCCCAGCCTCTTATCTTGGCCCAGGCACTGAAACAAACGATTTATGTTTTAAACAAAGATGGTTTGATTTGGTTAATTGGAGAGCAGGGGTTCAAAGCCCATTTGAGTTATGAAACTTTAAGTTTGGGTAAAATCTGGCTTCAAGCGATTACTTGAGTGAAGGCACTTTCAGTGTACTTTACAAAAACGGATGGAAGCGTCTATTTATTGGAGCATCAAGGCTTGGGCGTACCTCCGCAGAACCTGAATTTCCCCAGCCCACTTTAAATATGGTTTTTGCGACCAACTTTCCTCTTTGGTTAACTTTTCTTAAATAAAAATTAAACATTTTTTTACGTTTTACTTATGGTTCCTTGGGCTAACTTAGTGGCGGACCTCTTTGGGGAGGTCTCCAACTATGTGGGCCACTACCTTCTATCACAATTTACCAAAATCCCAGGTGCTCCCTTGGGCCGCCCAGGTCCCCTCCAGATTGAGGCACCCAAGCTCCCTGACGCCAAGTTACACTTGATTATGGACTCCCCTCTGGGGTCCACTCAATCTGTTATGTTCCTAACTTAACTGGTCTTATATGTTGCGTTCTACACCCTTGCCTGGGGTACCTTTGGCACAGGCAACATTTGAGGTGTCTTCTTACCCTTTTTCTTAACGGCTAGTTCCCTAGCAATGTGGGTTTGCATCCCACATCACCTTGCTGGGAACGAGAGAGTTACAGACACTCTCTTGACAATTTCCAATAATACTGATGATGAGTTCCCTGGCGTTGTGGCTGTGCACCGCACACCACCTTGCTGGGAACTGGAGAGTTATAGAAACTCTCCTGACATTAGATTACCACCCCCTTTATTTTATGTACATAAGCTTTATCCATGTGGGACTTTTGTAAAGTGTGAATTGGGTGCACAAGCTGTTGGTCATGGCTGCGGTGGGGCTCACCTATACTTTCTCATTTTATCTATGGTTGGAGAAACTTGGCATTATTCTTGCTATTTCCAACAGAGAAGTGACCACCCTTTTTGCTCATACCTGATGGATTAGACACTTTGCAATCCAGGTGTCATGATTCCATAACTTCCCCAAAAATTAACAAAAACAATTTTAAATATTTTTCTCAGCACAGCGTATGGTTGATGCAGGTGAATTATTGACAAAGGGCCTGTGGTGATGGCCTTAAATAATGATGCCAACCCATTGCTGAATTGGGTATGGGGTCATTCACGTTATAAAACACGTTTTTATTACGCTAATTACCTAAAATAAAAATGAGCCAATTATCATCTCTTGTGGCTCTAGTTGGAATCTATTTCAGTAGACCAGATCACCCCAAGAACCTGCGCTTGACCACTACCATGATCCACAGAACACAGAAGTTGGAAAAGGAGTTACTTATTTAGTATAAAAATGTATATGCAATTGCTGAAGATATGTTGGAGGTATATGTGACCTCAATAGCAAGAGTGGTCAATTACCCTTCTTTATTCTATGATGCGAAAACATACCCTGGAGGCATGTTAATTCCTGAAAAATATTTTTGTAGTGAAGTGTTGGCACTGTATTCTATAAATAAAGACCAATCTGGATATTTTTTGTTGACTGCTACCCTTTCATACCCTTTAAAGAAAATCAGCACAACTATTTTGGTGAATAACGGAGCCTCTGAGAATTTTATTGACCAAGATCTAGCCAACTACTTTGAGCTAAGTTAATTGCTGGGTGGTATAGTTAGGGGAGGGGCTTCCCAAGGTATTCCAACGCTAAAGGTACTAAGGTTATAGGATTATTAAGTTGGCAAATATCATTTATCTGACCGCTTACAAGCTATCAAAAACCTCTTGTACCCCATCACTTTGGGTGTAGAGTTGTAGCAAAAGTTTGACGTCAGAACCAAATTGAAAGAAAATACCATATCCCTCACTTTGAAGAATGGTCATGAGATAATTATCCCTTTGGCTGAAGCCAACTTTCAGGGAAATTTACCCACTGGTCCAATGTTCAGACTCTCATTTTTGCTCCTTTGCTGAAGCCCTCTTTGGAGGATCCCCTACCTTCTTGTTTGAAAAGATTGAATCTTTGTTTGATGCAGTTTCAGCCAAGCACTACTAGCTCATTCAGAGTTTGATTGTGAGTTCAAGCTCACCGTTGGTCTGGTGGTATATCTTCCCCAATTTATCCTTTGACTGTACAGAAGAAAGCGGCTTTAGATGTTTGGGTTAAGGAGCATTTAGCCAAAGGTGCAATTTTTCAGAAAATTTCCCCTGTATGTTCCCCACTTCTCTTTGTGGAAACTCTGATGGTACCTTACAACTATCCATAGATTATAGGAATCTAAATAATGTCACAGCACCAGACTTATATCCCATCCCACTGGACTCACATATTTCTCTCTATGTGATGAAGGTGAAAGCTTTCTACAAACTGGATTGTTAAAATGCGTTCAATCAGACATGGATCAAGAAGGGCCAGGAGTGGATTACCACATTTTTATACCAGAAAAGAAATTTTTATCAGTTTCGGGTTATTCCCTTTATTCTTAAAAATGCCTCTGCTATCATTCAACGCCATATTGATGCAGCTTTAAGGGACCTGCTGGGGCATGTGCAGTAGCCTATATGGATGATATTCTGTTATTTTCCCCTGACAATGAGTCCCAATAAGTACTCCTTTGGCAGGTGGTGGAGCGTTTTTGGCAGCTGAACTTACATTAAAAATAAGTAAATGTTAATTCTTTAAGTCGTTTTTCTTTCCAATTACTATCACTTATTAGTAAATGATTTGATTCAAACAAAACAATTTGAAAAAAATACCAGTAAATGAGCACAATTAATAAATCAGAAATATAATTAAGAAAATTTGGCAAAGGGTCCAGACATGGATCTGCACCACCCAAAGGCACCAAGTGCACATGAATAAATAAAAATAATAGTAAAAACAAAAAACCTGAGGTGCTGCACCCCATGGGTTTTGTAGATTTTTTAGTAAAACACTGTAGTCAGATGGAAGTATCTTACTCTCAAATGCTGTCATTAGTTAAACATGGGATCCATGTATTCTTGGGCACATAGACACTGGCAATATGGAAAAGATTTGGGGAAGCCCAACAAAAATTATTCTTGCACATGGTATAATTGACAACCCATCCTATCCGCCATGGCTGGGTGGATCTTGGGTTTGAGACAGCGGAGGAAGCAAAAAACTGCAAAAGTCAGAGTAGTGATCGACCTTCCAATGATCAACGTTTGGTATCAACCAAATGCACATGTTGGACAGAATTCAAAGACATTTTATATAATTTTTGACTACCTTCTGACTACACTGGCGCACACAATAGTCAAAATAACATCTTTGTGAAGGCTTAAAATCCTATAGAGAAATCAAACAATTTAAAATGCAAATAATCCAGCTGATGCCAACCCTTAGTACTGGGAAGGCAATTGCAATTAATTTCCCCAACCCAGAGATAGCGGAGGATATAACAAAAATCCCCCACATTGCATCCTTTATTATTGTAGGGAAAATTCCAATTATTCCATGCAACAGTGGAGAGCGCACCCCATTTGCAACCAATGTCAGGCCTTTAGGCACAAAATTCATGCTTGTCCCATAAAAGAAGGCTTAAGATAAATGGAATTCTGCAAGGAAGAAATGATAGAAGATGACTCAGAGTTTGCTAAAATCACTGATACCACACAAGCATTCAATTGGGGAGAATTTGGACAATATAAAATAATTGACCCAATTTTCCTGAAAGAATGAAAAATGGCCAAACAGGCTCACAAGTTGGCTGCAACCAAGGCAAAGGCCTCAGTGGAATCATCCATTTCACCTGAACAAATTCAGGAAGACATAGATGAACTTGAAACAATGAGCCAATCAAACCCACAGAAAACCAAACAACCAAAATAAACAAAATGGATTTGGTGGAACCTGATTTAAAAGTAAATACATCAAACAGAGGTTTGACACACCATTAAAATTGTGGAGTACAACCCAATTGGGAGTGAAAATCAACAATTGAATGTGAAAAGTAAAAATGTGGCCAATGAGAGCACACAAGTGCAAAGCAATGAGAAATTGAAACCCAAAAAAAAGCAGAGAAGAGAAAAAGCTGTGGTGATGAAAGGGAAAGAACACACCACAGAACCTACTCATAATTATGCCACCCGTGCAAAAGATGTAATGGAGAGTAATGAGGGCGAGAGAGTAGGGCTGAGGGGCCTGCTAACTACTCCTGAGGTGCATCAGGAGTCTCAGTAGAGATAGGGGCACTGAACATAGCGGGACTCAAGGCCTTAACATCTTGGGACAAGAAGTTGAGTCTCCTGAGCAACCCACCTGTGGATATCCTGGCAGTGCAGTAAACCCACTGTTTACAGGGAAAAGAGGAGGCATGGGAAAACATACTCCTTCCAACAATATCATTTTGGTCACAACACTGTGGGGTAATAGTATGTGTGAACCATGATTTTAATTTATTAATAGAAATCATTTTTGGATGGCCACATACTAGCTGTTACCTTCTCATGGCACAAAGAGGTGCACACAATAGCCAGCTTGTATGACCAACCTGTGCAATGGACCATTGAGAATTTTTATCAGCCCTAACACAACTCCATCTTCCAGCAAACAGTTTTTTTCATAGGAGACATGAACTGTTGGATTAACACAGACAATGACCAATGGCCATACACAATGGATACACCACAAGGGCAAGTGGAACTTCGCTTGTTAAAGACCACCTTGAGCCTATATGATCTGTTATCTAAATGTTCACCCCTCCTACAAAACATGACATGCCCACATGTGCACAATGGTGTACTTATTTCTATGTCATGGATAGACCTAATACTCACACCGCTAATTTTCCAACACCAAATTAATAAATTCAATAATACAAAAAATTAAATTCTCTGATCACCAGCTAGTTTTAGTGTCCTTCACACCAGCGGAAACAATTATTCAAGCACCCAGGTGGTTCATAATACGCCCAGAAGATTTAGTTGACTCAGATTTTTAATCCTGTGTGTAGGAAATGTCCATAAGATGGGACTTTAAACACCTTTCTGTTCAGACCCACTAATCGCCTGGGAAAATTTCAAAAAATCAACATTAAAATATATTAAACACACCATCTAGTACTAAAAAATAGATTAAACACACAGCATCAAGAATATACAGGGCAGCTTCAGCCATCATCAAACACACCTTGGCAGAAATTAATCAACTGGAAAACAATGTCACATACACAAATACAGCACTGGATGGGGACGCAAATGGACAGATATTTCTGCATGGTTAAACACCTTGATATGCAAAAACTAAACCGCATTGAGGTTCAATATAGAGCAAAAAACCTAAAAGATGGAGAAACTTGTTTGAGCTATTTTTTCCATCGATTTCATCCCCAAAAAAACATGGTAGACTGCACACAGGTCCAACAACTGGATACATCCATAGCGGAAACACCCAAAGAAGTTGTGACCAAAGTACACAAATTTTATACAAATTTATATAAATCTGAATAAGTCAAATCAGCAAAAATTGTAAAATTCCTTGCAAACGCACATATCAGCACTGCATCCCAAATCAAATAATCAATTAACTTAATATTGCATGAGGAATTATGGGAAGCAGTGCATGGTACACCATGAGGGAAATGCCCTGGACTTGATGGGCTTCCCTATGAATTTTATAAAAAGGATATTTTACTAAAATATCTGATATACTTATACTTTCATGAATAAGTTCATTATGGAAAATGCCTTCTACCTGAAGGCAAGGAAGCGTATACTGTCACTTTATACAAAAAAGATATACTAAACCTATCCAATTGGCGCCTAATCTCCCTAACTAATACTGAAACTAAAATATTACAAAAATTTATGGCCAAACAGTTAGGGGAAATTGCAACTGATGTGATATCCCCATCAAAATATGGATTTGACTCAAAAAGATCCATATGGGACAATATTCACATAGTTGAAAATATCTGCCAATCTAAAGCCTCTGGAGCGCTTGTTTTTTTAGATCAACAGAAGGCATACAGCAGGGTGAACTTGACCTATCTCAGGGCCTGCCTTCAAAAATTCAAATTTTTAAATAAGTTCATAAACTAGGTGATGTTGTTTACAGAGTCAGCCACCATGGTTGTGCGCAGAGCATATTTTTTAACTAAACTAGTTTTTTCACAGAGAGGACTCAAACAAGGGGGCCTTTTAAGCCCTCTACTATACAATTTTAGTCTTGATCCCCTAATCTGGAATACAAACGCCCTTATCAATGGAATCAATGTCTATGGCCAGTTACCAGTCAAAATGATGGCTTTTCACTGATGACTGTGTTGTGGGTATATCCAATAACCAGAATGCTTACAGAATTGAAAAAATAATACAAGGATACTCATCCATAAGCAATGTATCGCTTAATACCAAAAAACTGAAATTACACTCTTGAGGAAATATTAGACCCATTGGACGCCATCTACCCAGGTTCAACAGACCAATACAACATTAAGACTCCTCACTAGACATAGGAGGCAATGATCAGCAATTACCCTGATGGATCTTCCCTTTACTAACAAGCTGGAAGCTGGACCTGGCCGCCAATAGGGGATATGGTTAGAGGCAGGAGGTTACGCAAACACCATGATGGAAATCAACTTCTGGATAAAATAACAGAACGCATTGCCTCCTTGCATGGACATCAAAAAGGTCTAACAAAATGGGTTATTATAGCTAACTTCATGATTTTAAATTTTATTTGGGGAAGGCTGACCAGGAAATGGACAATTCCAATAAGTAAACTAAACTAACAAAATGAACTTCAGCAAGAGGAGGGCACCCCAGAGAAGCAAACGCTATCTACTGTTGCCAGCGGGAACTCCAATAGAGGGAAGGGAGGTTACATGTATAGGGGCTTGCGCCACTATTGAGAACGTATATAGGAAGGGGTCTGAAGTGATGAACCAAACTGGGAATCAGGATGAGACCATCTGGTGGTGATGGGGTGGGAGGTACCCAAACATCCACGCTTGAAAGTGATCCACAAGGTGCGACTGGAACTGGCATATAGCTTTCTGGAGGGTGGGAGTAGAGCCTGAGATAGCATCCAAGACAATTGTGTGGATAGTCCACATAGCGATTGCAACTACTAAGGCACAGAGGGAAGGCGGTAGAGGGGAAACCATGGACAAAGTGAAGATGTCCTTAGACAGGCTGAAGGGCTGTGCCTGATCCTGGCAAAAAAGATGCTGAACCTCACGCCATATCGCTTCTGAGGGAGGGCACTCTTCCAGCTGGTAAACCAAAGTTCCATACTGGCCACACACGATGAAAGATGAGTGCAGAGCGTTAGAGCGCTCAGCAGTACAGTATACCCATCTCAAGAAGCATCACACATGGGAATGAATATGCAGCTGCAGAAGAGGGTGGTGGGCGTACTTTCAAATGGCTTTCTGGGTATTGAGGGAGTAGGGGATGTCCAACATGTCCAGGTAGTCCACCCTGGCTATGGTAGGGGACCTCATGGGTATCACTCCGTTCAGAATGGGTAGTCCTTGTACTTCCTGGGTGAACCAAGGAGTAGGACGCCCCCTCTGAGCAGTGTGCCCACTGATGCAAATTCTCCACTCAGTGCTCCACATGGAGAGGAGAATTCTTTTGATGTGGAGAAACGTCCCATGTGGGCCCACAGCAGAAGGTTGTGAGGCGAGGTACTTTAACAGAGAATGGGGGTGGGCAGGATTGGTGAGGCCTAGGGTGTGACAGATTGGGGTCATCCTGATCCACACATCAACCTCATGAATATTGAATTGAATTTGCATATGAATTCAGAGGTCAAATTTGATAAATTGGACCAATTAGAAAAATCTTTAGATAAGGCGATGGTAGGTAAGAGTTTGAGGACCCACAAAATAAGGACTGATCTGGCATATTAAATGACCAGCGTCCCAAATTCTCCAAATGGTCATTATGTGGGATACAGGACTTTCCCAAATCACAATTTGAATGTTTCTTGAGAGCCAAAATTAGGGTTTTATTGCAATATTTTAAACTATCAGAAATGCCTTAAAAATGAGAAAATGGCAACTGGAAATACAGTTTCGTTTTCTCAAACAAAAATTCATCAAAATAAAAATCACATTGCTTGTTTAAAATTCTACTTAAAAGTTTATTTCATCAGAAGCTGGAATAGAGCTCAGCAAGTGAGCTAGGCCAGGCCTTGGCCTCATTTGCGGCCCTAACGTGGGTCAGGCTATGCTGCAGGCAAGCAGCATCACCGGAACCTTGGTCTGCAAATACATCATGAATTCAAGAAATGGCGCATGGGTGAGAGGGTGGTTTTCAGTGGGATTATCAGTCATGTGGTCGGTGACATGGCTTACGCTACCCAACTCATTTGTCTCATATTGGCAAGAGCCCATGAGTTACATAAAATGAAACTCAAATACATTCCTCTCCGTTTTGTGGGGGCCCCAGGAAGAAGCAGTGGTTGCCAAAAGAGAAGAATGGAACTGACATGTCTTGACTGTAGTTATGGTAGGATTTTTGTTGGCATTTTTTGCTGCGCAAAATAGGAAGATTGTGGGGGGCGTCCGCTCAGCAAACTATAATGATCCAAGAAAAACCTAAATCTACCACCATCCAGGTGGCAATATCCATGGAGGCGATGAATAAACTTCACCAGGTAATAGCATGAGTCCACTTCCAGGCGCAGTTAGCACAAGCAACGGGGAGATCCCCTCTCACGCTCCAAATTGCCCAGGTGGTGGATGCCTTACCTCCTGAACTGGCGGGATGGTTCCAAGAACTCATTGAGGAACAGGAAAGCTTGCCCAGTTTGATGGAGGAGTGTGTAGAGTTGGTCGACCAGGCGGCATGCCCAGATGAAGCCAAAGATGAGGCCTGGTCAGCGTTATTAACGGTCAGCCAGGGCTGTAGTTTGTTAGAGGAGTATGCGCAGGTCTTCCAGCCACTGGCAAAAGCAGCTCAGGTTACAGATTCCCAATCCTCATGAATGTTCTTCCAGGGGTTGCAACTGGATTTGCTGGCAGCCTTGGCAGCAGCGAAGGTCCAAGCCATGCTGGGGGAAGAAGTAGCTTTAGCAATTTAAGTCAAGAAACAATTGACACTGGCACAGGACTGGCGGGAGGAGTCAATGTCGCCAGGGAAGGGACAGTCTCCAGTAAGCAACTGTTCCAGTCAAGGGGGGTGGCACCCAGCCCCTGAGAAACGTGGGAAATGTTCAAGGGGGAGGACGCCCAGTCTATATGCTGAGACCTCCATCTTCCAATTTGAAAATGAAAGACTCATATAAAAATAAATCGCCTACTTCGCTTTATTCTTGTCTGTTTATCCCCATAGAGATGCACGCAGATGGGGGAATGGAGAGGCCATGGCCCTACTTGATACTGGGGCAAAAGAAAATTATATTGAACTGGCACTATTGGAGCGTTTGAAGTTGCAGGTGCAGGAAGGACTGGTGGTAGTTTTTGCTGATGCCACACAAAGGGCGCCATCATGGCGTGTAAGCCCTTCAGTGAGAATACAGCAGGCCCCATTTAGGTTTTGGACGCAGTTTGCGCAATTGAGAACCTGACCCACCCTGTAGTGTTTGGAATGCGGTGGTGGCATCAGTTCAGACCACAGATCGACGTGCCTTCCAGTACCATAACCTTGTACCCAAGAAGGGGTCCACCAATAAGGTGGAGGTTGCTGGTGGGTGACCAGAAGGTAGTAGGACCTCAAACTCTGGGGGCTATGCAGGAGGAGGGCTTACCTGCGGAATACCAAGACTTTGTGGGGGTCTTTGGTCCCAAAAGGGATTCGCCATTTTCCCCTACTGGGCCATTCACATTTTCTTTTGTTTCAAAGAAGGGTCAGAGCTTCCCTGTGGATGCCCAATGTACCCGCTGAATGAACGAGCTAAAGCTGCATTAGAGAATCACGTACAGTCCATGTTGAGTGAAGGCTTGATCAAGCCATCAAAATCTGCCGTGGTATCTCCGGTGCTACTAGTGTTCAAGGCAAGCGGCGAGTTACAGCCATGCGTGGATTACCGGAGATTAAATGCAGTTACCAAACTGGATCCTTACCCAATGCTGCTTATGGAATATATTCTACTGATGGTCACAGGATGTAACATCTTTACCAAGCTTGATTTGGCCAATGCGTTCAACCAGGTGCCTGTGAGGCTGGAGCATCAAAGGTATTTGGCATTTAAGTGCCACCTGGGGATGTTTCAATACCGAGTAATGTCCTTTGGGTTGCACAATGCCCCAGCAGTATTCCAACGAATGATCAACCAGGTACTCAGTCAATTGATCAGCTGGTGCTGTATCACATATATGGATGACATCCTGGTGTTTTCATGTTCCATGGAGGCTCATGTATGGGATGTGCGAGAAGTCCTAAAGGCGCTAGCTGGGGCAGGGTTACAGCTGAAACCGTTGAAATGCAAGTTTAATCAAGCGTCAGTCAAGTTCCTGGGGAATGTAAAATTCGGATAAGGCCTAGGGATATGCCCAGATAAAATTCAGGTGGTACGCGCCTGGAAGGCACCAACGGATCAGACATATGCTTGAAGTTTTTTGGGGACCATAAATTTTCTCCGGCGGTTCATCAAAGACCTATCATATATGGCCTTGCCTCTTATGTGATTAACGCGGAATGTACCATTCATATGGGGGGAGGAAGAGGAGCAGGCGTTCAATTTATTAAAAGAAAAGCTCATCTCAGCGCCAGTCCTCACCCACCCCAATCCAGGGTACCTTATGTGGTCAAAATGGATGCATCAAATTTTGCTGTAGGAGTGATACTCCTACAGAAGGGGGAAGATGGGTTAGAACACCTGGTGTGTTATTTCAGCCAGAAAATGATTCTGGAAGAAATGAATTACCCAATCTATGACAAGGAGCTTCTGGTGGTGGTTGCAGCGCTGCAGGAGTGGCATCACCACTTGTTGTATGCTCGTCACCCTTTATGTGGTCTGTACTGATCATTGGGTGCTGGAATACTATTGGGAGCCAAGGAAAATGAGTCAGCGCCAAGCCCATTGGCATGTGGAGCTGGCCCAGTATGACTTTCGAGTAGAATACTGTCTAGGAGCAATTAACGTTATAGTGGATTGGTTGAGTCAGGATGCGGGGCTGGCGTACAAGAAGTCCAAGTTAGAAAAACAACATGGCAACCATGTTCCAGGAAGACCAGTTCACAATGATGGTAAGTGAGGAGGATGAGTTGGAAAGGGAGATCCATAATAAGCAGAGGAGGATGCTATTTGGAAGGCGAGTATGGGAGGAAATGGCTGAAAGTCAGCAGCATAGCCATCATCAGACATACAGAAAGAAAAATAGGGTTCTATGCCATGACTCACGGATATGGGTACCAAACCCATCGCTGCAGTGGGAAGTGCTGTGGGCATCACATGACCATCTGTTGGCAGGTCATCCAGGAGTGGCGAAGATGATTGACCTGGTGCAGCGGAAATATTTGTAAGCCAGCTTGCAAAAGGATATAAAAATTTATGTAGCAGAATGCTTGATTTTGTGCACGTTTGAAGCCTTCACAAAAGCAGCCAGCGAATAAGTTAGTTCCACTCCAAATTCTGAGTCATCCATGGGGCTCAGTTAGCATGGATTTTATCACAGGATTGCCTAAGAGCTAGGGGAAGGATGTGATAATGGTTGTGGTTGACCAGTTAACAAAATATGCCAAATTTTTCCCATGTACTTCAAAATTCTCAGCCAATGACACCGCAAAGATCTTTATCAGCGAGATCTTTGCCCATCATGGCTTACTGGCAGAAATAATCTTAGACTGTGGTCCACAAATCACATCAGAATTCTGGTCAAGTATACTCAATAATTTAAAGATCCAGCCATGTAGGGCTTTGGCTTACCACCCTCAATCTGATGGCCAAATGGAAAGAGTAAACCAAATATTGGAGCAATACCTCCAATGTTACATTTCAGATTGACAGGATGATTGGGTCTCTTGGATCAGACTCGCTCAGTTCACTTATAATAACCACCATCAATTGTTGATAGGGATATCTCCATTCTTTGCTAATCATGGATCAAATCCAACGCTGGGTGGACGATCAAACAGTGGAGTATGTCAGGGGGCAGATAAATTATCCTAGAAAATGACTGAAGTTGGGAAAAAGTTGCAGAATAACCTGGAGCGCTCCACAGCACAACAAAAATGATATGCAGATCAGTGGAGAGCGCCAGACCATTTTTGCTTCAGGGGAGTGGGTATTAGTGGTGGCAAAAAATTACGCGTTACCAGTGAAGAGCCAGAAACTTGGACCAAAGTCCTTAGGCCCTTATAAGGTGATCTGGGTCATTAACAAGGTGGCGTTTGAGCTGGACCTCCCGGAAGGGTCAAAGGCCCATCCAGTGATTCATGGGTCTCAACTCTGAGGATTTTTAGGGCGGGGACTGGAATGACCTGGGCCACTGAATCCATGAGAGGAGTATAACCAAAAGTACAAGGTCGAGCAGATTTTGGGGGAGCATTGGGCCAGGGGTTGCCAGCAGTTCCTGGTGAAATGGAAGGGATATCCAGTAGAGGAAGTGACCTGGCAAACTCCAGCAGAGTGCAAGAGATGCCCCAAGAAGATCTAAGAGTTCCTGGATTCATGATGGGGTGATGTGATGGATCAGGGTCAGCCTGATCCACACATCAACCTCATGAATATTGAATCAAATTTGTGTACAAATTCGGAGGTTGAATTTGATAAATCAAACCAATTAGAAATATCTTTAGATAAGGCGATGGTAGGTAAGAGTTTGAGGACCAACAAACAAGGACTGATCTGGCATATCGAATGACTGGCGTCCCAAATTCTCCAAATGGTCATTATGTGGGATACGGGACTTTCCCAAATCACAATTTGAATGTTTCTTGAGAGCCAAAATTAGGGTTTTATTGCAATATTTTAAACTATTGGAAATGCCTTAAAAATGAGAAAATGGCAACTGGAAATACAGTTTCGTTTTCTCAAACAAAAATTCATCAAAATAAAAATCACATTGCTTGTTTAAAATTCTACTTAAAAGTTTATTTCATCAGAAGCTGGAATAGAGCTCAGCAAGTGAGCTAGGCCAGGCCTTGGCCTCATTTGCGGCCCTAACGTGGGGTCAGGCTATGCTGCAGGCAAGCAGCATCACCGGAACCTTGGTCTGCAAATACATCATGAATTCAAGAAATGGCGCAAGGGTGAGAGGGTGGTTTTCAGCAGGATTATCAGTCATGTGGTTGGTGACATGGCTGGTGCTGCCCAACTCATTTGTCTCATATTGGCAAGAGTCCGTGCGTTACATAGGGCATAGGAGAAGTTGGAGTGAGCCGCGCGGGACTAGTGCTGGGCTGAGATTGTAGGGTTGGTGACTGCAGCAATCCAGGTGCCAAGGATTTTGGCGGCGTGGACCTCATAGTTGAGCAGCCCCATGCCACCACTATGGCGAGGGCCAAACATGACATCCAAGCGCACTGGTGGTGGGCGGCCTAACCAAAGCCACCCTTGCAGAAGGGCGTATAATGACTTTGAGAAACAAGGGGAAAAAGCGATGGCGTGGGCCCTAAACTAAACTTTAGAAAGGAGCATAAAGTTGGCTAGCACTACTCTGCCTGTAAGGGAGGTCTGATGGCTTTGAGGGAAGCTATGTATCACATAACATTGTCTAGGATATGATTTTCCATCACCGTTGAGACATACCCTCCCACCTCCAGCCACACCCCCAAATGGCGGACTGGGCCAGCAGTGGGGCTTGGCAAAGGGAAGCACAAGCGGGGCGGTGTGGGGTGGGCAGGGCAAGAAATCCCGTGAGAAAGTTAGTGAAGCAGGTAGAAAACAGGGCGCTGGGGACCAGCAGGCTTGATTATGACCAAGGAAAACAATTTCAGTTTTGGAGGCGTAAAGTGCAGCATTACTTAACCTGGAGTAAACCTGGATACTAGCTTCAAGCGCGCGTGCATTACGATTGTTAGACACCCCAACCACACAATCATCAGCATATGCCAACATCTTGACTGGTGCTTGGCCTTGCACATGGACACCAGTAAGGCGGGCATTCACATTTTGAAGAAGTGGGTCAAGGCTGAAGTTATACAAGAGTGGGCTTAGAGGGTCCCCTTGACGTAGGCCCCTTTGAGGGCAAACTAATCCGTGAGGAAGCCAGGGCCACGCACAGCCATTGTGGCAGATTCTGTGAGCAACATCACTAAATTAATGAAACAATAGGGGAGGTAGAACTTGTGGAGGCAGGCTCTGAGGTAATCCCAGTTCACTCTATAATAGGCCTTCTGCTGGTCTAAAAAAACAAGTGCTCCAGAAGCAGTGGATTGGCAGACGTTGGCTACGGTGTTTATGTTGTCCCAAATAGACCTTTTAGGAATGAAACCAAATTGCCAGGGGAAATGAGAGCAGAGGCAAAAACCTCCCAGACGGTTTGCCATGATTTTAGTAAAAAACTTTGTGTCTGTGTTAGTAAGTGAAATGGGGTGCCAGTTGGCCAAGTCCAGCTTATCCTCTTTCTTGTACAACGTTATCATGAAGGCCTCTTTTTCTCCAGGAAGGAGGCGCGTTTCCATAAGGCATTGGTTCATAGAGGCAAGCAGCAAAAAGAAAGGTATTTGAAATACTTCTTATAGAACTCATAAAAATGCCGTCTGGACTTGGGAATTTCCTGTACAGTGCACCGCAAATGGCAGACCAGAGTTCATCCTAAGAAATAAAATTTATCAACTCTGGAAAATGGGAAATGGTGTGGATATGTGCACTTTCGAGAAAATTATCCACTTTGGCTGGTGGAACTGGATCAGAGTGATACAATTCAGAGTAATAGTTTCATACTTAAATTGCCACTTCAGCTGGAGTATCTGCAATGGAGTGGTCTGGACTTTGCACCTGTGTGCAGGCCAAGCTTTAGCACGGTGCAAAGAATTTTCAAAAAAACAAGCAAAACATGTATCACCACTGTTATATGCTTTGTTTATACTGAACACAAACCCAATGCTTGTGTTGTCTTACCAGTGCATTGAGGCAAGGGGACACTTCCGCCCACTTATGAACCCAATCTGGGATGTAACCTGCCGCTGGGACATTGGATTCCAGATGGTC
The DNA here is from genome assembly GCA_022478985.1 of Massospora cicadina. Taxonomy (NCBI): domain Eukaryota; kingdom Fungi; phylum Entomophthoromycota; class Entomophthoromycetes; order Entomophthorales; family Entomophthoraceae; genus Massospora; species Massospora cicadina. The sequence goes on from JAKSZP010006931.1 coordinate 50,904, forward strand.
CACTTATGCCAGCATGCACAAAATGACTGCTGAAGCAGCCCATGAACAACATGATGAGATGTGGTGAGCCTGGTGGATGGTGTTCGCTTTGAAGGTTGATCAGGTAGAGATTGGGTCTGCACATAATGGTGTGGTAAACTCTGGAGCTGAGGTCTCAGTGTCCACCCACAAGGAAAAACTGGGCAACACGATCTTGGTGGGGTGGAGTTTGCACCACTTTGGCGCCTGGGCTGCTGGATTGGACAAACAGAAGGAAACTAAAACCATTCTGTGGTTAATAAATCAATTTTTGTTGTGGTAAAGTGGGAAATTTGGGATTTATATTTCAACGGCATGAGAATAAGGTCAATGAGGGTCATAGACCTTAGCTGGCTGTTGTGCACATGGGGAAAGACATGTTTGTGAGTAGTGGTGCATGGTGTGGCAGAGCATTGAACAACCCTAGGGTGGCTTTTAGAATGTGAAGTTCAACGTGCCCCTGTGGGGGTGTAGGCGACAAGGGCCAGCGGTCTGTGGTTGGGTTGGTCCAGCAGTTCATGTCACCAGAAACAAATGGGTCAGAGGGTAGCAGAAGGGAATCAACAGCCAAGAAAAATTACTGACAATCTCATGCATAGGATGGGGCATAAATGTTAATGACAGCGTGCACTTTGTCATCCCAAAAAAAGGAGACTACAAGGTTATAACTGTCGAGGTATGATGTTGATGAATAAATTTAAAACTACAGGTCACATGAACAAGCACCCCACTTTGCAGTGACCAAAAGGAAAGGGAAGGGAGGAGCATGGTTGCTCATGTTTCCTTTGCACTGCGCGGACAGTGGGTTTCCTGAATGGCCAGGATGTCCACGGGTAAATTATTTTTTTAAAAAACTCAGTTTCCTAGCCTGGGATGGCAAGGGCTTGAGTCCAGCGATGTTCAACGTCCCTATAGTAAAGGCTCCCCCATCGCACCTTAGGTGTGAGGGGAAGGGCACCCATTCCCTTCAGCCTTCTTGTTCTCAGCACATTGCTGTCTGGCAGTGCGGGTGCTCTGTGCTATGGAGTATGGTTCAGTATGGGAAGCTTTAGCTGTGAGGTTTGCATTGGCTTTTGCCTTCTGCTTTTTCCCCACTGTGGGAAGAATTTTTGGCGTTGTGTGCACTTGTGGTGTACCATCACATGAAGGTGGAATTTAAGCAGGATTATTGGTGAGCAACTTGTATTCAATAGATGCTTGGTAGCATTGGTAAGGTGAAACTTACTCACCCATTGGGTCTTCAGCTTAGGCAGCCCAACCTGATTAGTGGAAAGATTCGCGATCCACTTCTGCTACTAATGACTTGATGTCCTCCTGGAGCTGGGCAGGCAGGATCATGGACTTGGTCATGGCCGCCGCCTTGGCCACTGCTCTTTGGGACTGCTTGGCCTTCTTGTGCTCCTGCGTGGATACAGGCTTTACTTGAATGTAACACCCAGGTGCGCCCCACGGGAAGGCTGCGTCAGTGTCTACTTCTAGTTCATAGTGGGCGTCTGCACCACACATTGCTTTCAAGGATTATTTTGGTTTGAGAAATGCCCTCCTTGGTGGGGCAGGTATGGGCCTTGTGGCCAAAAGCATGACAGAAAGTGCAGATAGGAGGCGCACTATCCACGGTGACCCTGAATGGGTGGGAGTCTTGCCCATTAATTTCTACAAAAGTGGTGTGAGGGGTTTGGGTCAAATCTTCCGCTATCCCCATGGATGGGGTGAGAATAGCAATTGCTTTGCCTGTGCAAAGGTCTGGCATGAGCATAAAGAGCTGCATCTCTAAGGATTGGATTTCTCCATATCTAGCAAGCCCAGCCTTCAGGTGGTGCTCCAGCACGGTGCGCTTGACTGTAGTAGATAGGAAGTCAAAAGTTATGAAAATTTGGTTCAATTTAGTCCAGTGAGTGCGCTTCATTTTGACTACCCATTGACCGTCCGGGAGGTCCACAACCACTAACACGTTTGTGGCTTCATCTGCCACAAGTTTCTTTTTGAATCCTAGATCCAGCCAACTGTGAGGTGTGGAGTGTGGTGCGACGTACACTGCATTCAGGAAATGTGTGTATACATCCAAACAAAACTTCTCCCAAAGCGCCATTTGTTGAATATCCAGGAAGACATGCACCCCATATTCCACTGATGATAGTGGTTGGGAGTGCAGCATATTGATGAACTGGTTGCAGTGCGCTTTCCAGGCCAAAATTTCTGGGGAAATGGTAACCGCCATTTTTTTACTATTAATTTCATCTATGCCGCCAATTTCACTGGGGCGTTTATGAAACTTGGTTGATGTGGGGTCTATACCTGTGCCCTTAACTTTACTCACCCAACTGCTACCCAACATTGGGTGCAAACTAATCTCCTCGATGAGATTATCAAACTTACCTAGACTTGAATTGAATATGTTGCAAAATTGTTTGCAACAAGAGAAAAAGTTAGCCAACTCCATGATATATTAATCGTATGGTTTACAGCCCATGCATTTGCTTTCTCACCATCCTTTTTTATACAATATATGCCTTACTACAGGGATGGCTTTGGTCCAACCTATATGCCCCTGTGCGCCTTGAACTCTATTTGGCCCTAGGAGAATGGAGGTATGGGGCTAACTAATTATGTAGAGCAAGCGGCCCATATACTAGGATCCTGAATAGCTCAGATGACTAGTCCAGACCTTCCAGACATACATTGGGCTAGAGAAGCAAGATCTAATTTTACATGAGTATTCCAACTAAGAAACCCAGATCATCCAAACACATTGATTAAGTATCTGGCATCTCACCCAACCGCTGAAGGCAACATGGCACTCCTGTACACTTTAAAGGAATACTTCTAGTTATGAGAAGAGCAGAGTGGAAGATCCACATATATGTCCATATTAGTCACTGAGGACGCCAAAGACTAACTCATAGACAGGAAGTTAATGGACAAACAGATACAGATAACATTTTTTAGCAATAGTGGTGCCTAACCCAAAAAGGGGGAGCCGCCATGAATATTTATCTGCAGATGTGCCAAACAAAGGGATTATTAGAATTATAATAAATTCCTACTATGGCACCTCAGCTAACAGCCTAGGAAGCCATATCTGAAGTGAGGAAGCTTTGAGGACACTTTTATCCAGTGTTCGCTTTATCTGGCAGACCATGGCAGACAGCATTGATGTTGGAGAATCAGCGACATGTAGCATAAGGAGATATAATTGTGGGGTTTCTTCATTGATGAGGCTGGCAGTGTCCATTGCCTCAATGTATTGAGCAAGGTGATGCGCAGCAAAAGTGATGAGAGCAGGCACACAAGTGAATGACTTGTTACGCCAGCGGGTTTCAGGATAATTGGAGGTCTAAAAGAGAAGTTTTTGCTACATCAATGCAAGCGCGGCTCACACCAAAGCAAGCTCCTCAATTTCATACTTAGCATCTTCCTCAAATTATAGGGAAAATTGGGGATAGAATCGCCCTCAATAAGGGTCTCCATCGCCCCATGAAGTTTCAGGCGAAGTAGGGTTTTGGAAGGTGCAGCAGAATCCTCAACTGCCATTTTATTGATATTTTTAAATTTGGAAAACTGTTTCAAGGGCGAAAATGGCGTAGACATGAATCATAAGGGTCAATGAAGAAATCCTCCAAAGAAAAATCTGGTTCACATGGTATGGCCGTTTGTCCCCATCAATCCATTTGAGAGCCTCAAATGGATTGTATTCAGCCAGCACTGGGTCAGCCATTGGAATTGGGGCAGTGTCAGGAGCTTATTGGCCATGTGCTGTTGACCATAGCAGCTCAGCTGAAACTGGTTCAGCCATTGACTCAAGATTCCATAATCTGGTCAAATTGTTTAAATTATTTAATTTTTTAAACTTTTAAAATTATATTTTTGATTGGCTGCCGCCTTAGAGGCGTTACAGAATTTGCTGAGGTTGGGGGTGGGAGGATTGAGTCCCATTCAAAAATTGGGCCAAATTGGCCGCTGACCTGACGCCAGAGGGAGGAGCAGCGGAAGCAGTGGAGGCAGAAGCCATAGGGCACTTGCAATTTGAGTGATTAAGCTCAAAGCACAAGGGGTAAGTGTGGCCATTCTCAATGCGTGCCCTGAATGGGTGATCAGGGAGGATCTGATCACTGTGCAAGGGGGAATCACAAGGTGGGTGTAATGATGGAATATGCAAATTGTTGCAAAGGTGTGCATCCCTGACAAACAATCTGTTCCAATTAAAGCCACAAATTAAAACATGGGGTATGAACTGCAAATGGCCAAACCCTCCGTGATATCATGGCAGAGGCGTTTGGGGGAAAGGTGGGATGGCAGCCTGGAGAACTGGACCATTAAAGTGTCCTCATCTGGGAGCCAGGTGTGAATGGTAGTAAAGGGAATATTTTTAAAAATTAACAGCAGCTTAGATGCTGCCATTGCATCAGCTTCAGAACAGAAACTGAGGTTAAAATACCCCTTAAAGGGGCGGAAATCAATGAAGCTGGTGGGTTTAAACACCGCTGTGGCCATCTCAATGATGAGCGCGCTTGCATATGGGAAGAGGTTCCCATATTCAACCCAGAGGCTGAAATGCAAATTGCTCCATGGGAGCACCAGAGGACTCTGGAGCACCGCCTGGAACTTGTTAGATGGTGGGCCAAGTCCTGAGGGGGAACATAATGCCTGGTAGCATTAGAGGGGCTAGCAGAGCCAGCTTGGGTGCACTTCTTGCGATGGCCAAAATATGCTAGATGGTGGTGCACCACCAACCCAAGCTGGGGCATCATGCATCGAGAGCATTGACATTTATAAGTATTAACTCAATTGAGCAGCAATTTATGTATTTATTAAAAATTAAAATTAACTTTAATTTCAATGTTGAAGGGAAAGAGAGTTTCTGTCACAGATAACATAATAAACCAAATTTTAGTACCATTGCCAGGATTGATTATCTGGATCATATGGATATATCATACAGCCTGGAGATCCAAAGAATGGTCTGGAGATACACACATCACTAAATACTACAACCAAAGCTATGCAAACATGTATGGAGATGCATTAGGAGAGTATATTGCACAGCAGAACAATCAAACACTGCACACTCTTCATGCACAATATGTGCCCAATATGGAAGCTTAGTACACCGCCTAATATAATTTCCAACGTTGGTAGCTATCTGGAAAGAGGTCATGCGCCTATTCCATTAAGACAATGGACAATCATTTAGTTTGGCTAGGAACTTGTTTTCTCTCAACTTGGAGTCACCTATTCATCCAATTTACGAGCGTTAATAGTAGCAATAGCACTATGGACAATAAATACTATAGTATTGGAATCATATACAGGAGCCTCGCCTAGCCTCAAAGAAGTCATCAATCGTTTTACTTATCATATATTGAAACATTTTCAAGCATGGTTGCTTGGAAACATGACCCCACGCAACAGAAGGAGAATTAATTTATGAATCCCCATATGGTTTCTAAATATTAAATCATTCCTTCATTCATGCTGAATCCAAATATAAGTCACATAAACCCCCTATCATCCTAAACATGGTGGTCCTGGATACAACAAGAGGGGCTATGAACCCTTTTGGGTGCCCTTAATTATTCAGAGTTTATTTTATCCTCATTATACCAGAAGTATATATTCTCTGGTCAGCATTATCCAAACAAATAAAGTCTTCAAGTCTCAGGTCACCTTCCTGGGCAACGTCATATTTGACCAAGGGCACATGATAAATCCAGACAAGGAGAAGGCGATTCATGAGTGTCCCACTCCAACTTTGGTTAAGGAATTTAGAAGTTTTTTTTGGTGACATGCACGTTCCTTAAGATATTCACATCAAATCTTTCTGAAGTGGCGGCGCCCTTATATAAGGCTAGTGGTGAAAAAGAGCTCCAGTGATCCCCAACTTTGCAGGATGCCTTCCAAGTGGTAAAGTGTATTCTGATGTCCACATCTGTTCTTCACCATGTTGACCTCAATAAAGAATTCATTGTTGCTTATGATGCCTCCAACTTCGCCATAGTGGCAGCCCTATTATAAAGTAGGCAAAGATGGAATAGAGCATCCAGTGGTATTTTTTTTAGAAAGATGTCTCTGCCTGAGTTAAACTATGCCATATATGACAAAGAGTTATAAGTAGTGGTGGAGGCTTTGACCTATTGGTGTTATCACTTGAATGGCTCATCCCAGCCCTTCCACATATGTACAGATCACCATGCCTTGCTGTACTACTGCGCACCTCATGTTTTGACCCCACGGCAAACTAACTGGCATGATATCCTAGCTTATATTTGTGTTTTCCTATGAATTTACTAAGAGCAAGGAGAATTATTTGCGGATGCTTTGAGCTGTAATCCTGCACTAGCTCTCAATCATAAGTAGGTTGAGGTGCATAATACCCAATTAATGATTCCACCAGGTGAGATTGTGTCTCAACTTTTCTCTTCCTTGGCCAGTGGGCCAGAGCTCGCTCCTTTAAAAAATGTGGAATAATATGGTATTTTCAGGAAGGGTGTCTTTTCCTAGACTTTATTGGCAGAATATATAATGGTCCTTGCAAAGAGTGCATTGAAGCAGGAGGATATAACCAGAGGTACCATGTAAAAGATGAGATGATGTGGTTTCAGGGGCGCCTATGGGTTCCCACTGGACTAATCCGCCTGTAAATCATCTGGGACCATCATGATGGAATCACCGATAATCATCCTGGGAAGGCAAGTACCCTGGAGCTTATTCGCCACACATACAATTGGAAGGGATTAGCCGCTCAGGTAGGCAGATATTGTAAAATGTGCCTAGTCTGCAACCAAATGAAACTGAATCACCAGCCTTTAGCAGGGATTATTGGTACCAGTTCAAAAAGTCATGGGCCTTGGAATTCCCTATTGGTTGATTTTATTGTTGTTTTCATGTATCTGATGGCTATGATGCTATCATGGTGGTGGGTCGTTTTACAAAGTTCGCTCACTTTATCTTTTGCAGAACCACAGTCACCACGGTGGAGATGTCAAGGTTGTTTGTTACTAATCGCTCCTCATGGGGTCCCTCAAGGAATTATAAGTGATTGGGGGCCCCAGTTTACCTCTGTCATTTGGGAAGAGCTGTGTAAGACTCTGCAAATATTTTTCTGCCATTCGACTGCCTGTCACCCCCAATCAGATGGGCAGACAGAATGAGTGAACCAGTGCCTTGAACAGTTATTGTGGTGTTACAATGTCACAGATTAATCAGATTGGGTTTCCCATATTCTCGTGGCCCAATTCAATTATAACAATGTGCAACATTCATCAATAGGTTGCTCCCCCTTCTTCGCCAACTATGGCTTTAATACCACCTTCAACATAAAGCCCCGTTGTGGATCCAAGATGGAAGCAGTTGTGGACTTTGCAAAAACTATCAAGAAGCTACACCAAGGGGTGGGCACAAATTTAGATGCGGCCATACAGGCATACAAGGAGCATGCTGATGGGAAGAGATGGGTTGTACCTGCATAAAAGGAAGGAGATCTCGTGATGCTATATGCTAAAAACATCCCTATCAAGCAACCATGCAAAAAACTGGGACAAAGAGGATTGCGCCATACCGCGTTGTCATAAATGTGGGCCACGCCTCATACCAGTTGGATCTTCCCCCTCATTTCAAATCTTTTCAGTATTTCATGAAAGCAAGCTCACATTGTTTGAGGGCCTCCCCTCCAGAGATTCTCGAAGCTTATCTCATGGATAGGGCACCAGAATGGGAAGTGGAGGAGATTTTTGCCTCTCATCAGGTAAGAAGAAGACTAGAGTATCTTGTATCCTAGAAGGGATCTGATGCAGTGGAGAACGGGTTCCAGCGCATGACTGCGCGCATGCCCAAGTTCTAATTGAAGCATTCCATGAGAGTTCTCATGAGGCCGCAGGATTGAAGTCCAAGCCAGCTGTTGCTGCCATAAAGTTGGCCCCTGCCCACAAGAACTTTTCCTTGGATAATACCCCTAGAGGGGGGTCAAACCCAAAAAGGAGGAGAGGGTGTTGTCATGTTTATATGACCTGATAATAGGCACCAACCCCAAGGATAAGGCTGGGTGGCAGGAGGTCCAGAAGGTGAAGCTTCAGGCCATTACTGACCTCAAGCACACCTTAGACCAACGATGGGTACAAGCCAAATATGTTCAGTTTGGTACAAGTGAGGTGCAAAAGCCCAGCCCCTTGTATTGGCTCAGGCGTTAAAACGGATGAGCTATGTAATTAACGATGATTGACTATTTGGTTGATTGAGTGATGGGAGTTCAAAACCCATTTATATACAAAATAATATGCTTGGGTAGTATACAACTTCAATCAATCACTCAAGTGAGGTCAGTTTCAAAATTTGCTATCTTTTCAAAGGAAGCGTGCGCCTATTGGTGCATCAAGTCTTGGGACCACTTCCGCTGACCCAGAATTACTCTAATGTTGTTTAAATATGTTTGATTGTTATCAACGTTCCTTGTTGGTAGACTTTTTACAATAAAATTACCCCATTATTTTACGTTTTATTTTTATGGTTCCTTGGGTGAACCTATGTGCAGACAAAATTGAGGTTTTCTAACAACGTGGGACACTATATTTTATCTTAAATAAACAAAGTTTCCAGTGCACCTTTGGGCCGCCCTGGACTCTCCAGATTGAGGCACCTAAGCCTCCTGGCTCTGATTTACACTTGTTTATAGACTCCCCTTTGGGGTCCACCCAAGTTTTGATATTTTTTTGGTTATTTAATCATGTATACCATGTTTTAAACCCTTGCCTTGGGTCCCTTTTTCTCCTGCACCTTGTGCGGTGCCCTGTTTACCATTCTATCAACGGCTAGTTCCCTGGAGGTGTAGTTTTGCATCCTGCACCACCTCTCAGGGAATAAGAGAGTTACAGAAACTCTCTTGACAATATCAGGCAGCAAAGGATACCTAGCTAGTTCAGAGATATGCCTCCCATTCCTTACTGTGAGGAACGAGACCAGAATGACCCCAAGTTGGACTTATTTTGAGGAAAGTACTGCCATAGCTTCTACAGCTTTTTATAGCTGTTAAATTTTGATGGTTGACTCTAAAATTCACTCTTTGAGAAAACCATCAAAGCTGATATATTGCTTACATTGATGGATCCTTTGATCCTTCCCAATTTATCCACATAGCTAGATTCATCCCAAAACTGCCTCAATTGTACTTAAATCATCCCGATTATCATAGCTAATAATAGCTATGATATAGTTACTTTATGTCCAAATATGGGAACCACTTGGGTGAACCAAATGAATCTACGGCACAAACTTAATTGCATTTATGAATTTAATGCAAATATGACTAGTAATACAATAATTTGATGTATGTCAATCACTGTAATTGGCATGATAGTACTTACATATGGACTTTCCAATTAGGGAGTACCAAGTACTATCAAGAGGGTTGCCAACATCCCAATTAAGGGTGCGTCATTATTTGAATCCATATATTAAAATCCATCAATTGTTGTATTTTGTCAGCTGTATGAAAAAATGATAGTACTTGCACATGGATGGCCTGATTAGGGAGTACCTAGTACTATCAAGAGGCCTGCCAACGTCCCAATTAGGGGTGCATCATTATTCAAATTCTATATATTCTTTTCCCCCACTTATTGTATTTTCATCAGCTGTATGACAAAATGTAATCGGGCTGAATGAAAGGCAAATATACACCACTGAGGTGCTAATATTATGCCTAAAATCTTCCTGATTATGAGAGTAGTAGTGCTTTAATCGGGCTGAAATGAATGTAATTAAGTTAATTTAAGGGTCAAATTAACTTGGGATAATTTAATAACCATTGCCATAATCCATAGAGGATTGGCATGGTTTTAATTAACTCATCTAATAGATGAGTATGGCCAGGAGATGTCCTAGAGGTATAAAATACCAGCGCCTGGACCTAAAATAATTCATCATCTTTCTGTATCTTCATATGTTCATCTTATATCTTCTTATCTTAATTTGATCTTCATATTAAGAGTGTAGACAAGCATTCAGGGGAGCTTGTCATAATTACCTGTGTCTGGAGAGTTCCTGATTAGAGAGGGAAAATTACCCTAGAAGAGACCAAGAGAGTCAGATATTGTTTTTAGCTTTGTGAGCTTCCAAACAGTTAGGAAATGCCATAAGACACATAGCATATTTGAGGATTTATCAGCTGAAACTCTTCCTGACTAGCAAAACAGGAATACATTTAATAAGCGAGCTATTCCTCAAAAACTCACAAGTGGTGCTCACTAAAAACCACGTTACACTTTAATATTTATAATTCATACGAATACCAGGAAGGAGCTGCCAGAAGTTATGATGAAAATGACATGGAAACCAGTGACAGAGAAATCACTGAGTACCTCAACACTGCACGCCAGAATACAGAGGAGAGCACTTCATACTCCTTGGATCTAATCACGGCGGGAGGAGGGCATGTGGACACAACTGGCCCTATCAATTTACCTCTAATAGTTTGAAGGGGATGATGGAGGCCCTATTTCATGGGTATAGAATTGGTACATCGAAAATGGACCTATCTTTTGGGCTGTTTTACTACTTGAAGGATCAGGCCTTTAAGATGGAGATGTATATGTGGTACCAAGAGGTGACCATGGCAACCTTGGCCAAACGTCTCAACTGTACACAAGCAACCAATGAGTTTTTAGTTAGCTTTTTACAGCCCTCAATCAATAACACCCAAAGGATTCTGGCTCAACAGAATCTAGAGCTTGTGGAAATTTACAGAATACAAGAGGAGGAGCGATCTTCCAAATAAGGCTTACTGGATAAGCTGAATTCCAGTTTTAATGAAGTTAGAAAGGCTATCATAAATAATATGGAACAGGTGAATGATGACCACAGAAACTTTGAACACCTTGGAAGATCAAGTCAATGAAAAATTTCTGAAAATTGCAGCTGAGGTCCTCTCTTTACATGGAATGACCAGTGAGTGGGTCAATAATATCAGTAAATGCTTCCAAAAAGGGAGAATCACTCCAAGTTCTTGTCATCTTGGAACAAACGTTTAACCAAAGATTCCACATTTGCTTGGAGAAGCCACTTGGAATTGAGAAACACACATGTTCAACTCGATGAATATGTCTGAATAGAGCTGGGCATATTGCAAAAGAGCATCAAAGATCTGGCTGCCATGCCAATAGGGCCAAATAACGAGGAAGAATTTGAGAAAATTCAGGAAGAACTTATAAAATTCCAGTCAACAATATTATCAGTGCAAGCAAAGAATGTCAAACTTACTAAAGAAAAACAAAAACTTTTAAACAAAGCTATCAGTAACTAATGACCGCATTGCCAATCTAACCAAAGATGTGAAGCATATACTGGCTTCTCAAATTATCTTTTGGAAAGAACGTGAAGACCTTAAAAAGGAAGTTAATGGCCTAAAGGAGAGAAGTTGCAACTGTTAAACTAGTCCTCGAGGGGGAGAGCAGTAAAACCTCTAAGTATTTGGGCAGAACACAACTAAAGAAATTACATAAGTCTCAAATTCAGGAGTCCAAATTGAGCAGTTTGGAGCAATTTCATGAAGCAGAATCCTCTGGAGTTAAGACAGATAACAAAACAGATATTTTAAACGTTTGCTTAATGTCAAAAATTCTTGCTTCCATCCCAACTCTGGATGACACTCATCGCAAATGAACTTCAATTCTGACCAAAGATTCCCCCAGACGTTTGAACTCTAGATGAAGCGTAACTCTTCTGGCCAATTCTGGGCGCGATGACTTCAAACCCTTGAATTTGCCAAAATTTGACAAAAAAGGAAATATCCATTCGTTCATAAAATTGTTCAAAAAGGCTATGCAAGGAGGATCAGATCATGAGAAGTTTACAGCTCTCACTAATTGTCTGGACTCACATAGTGTCAATCTTGTTATGCCCTATTCGGTGACAATTGGTCCTATTCAGATGTGAAAAAGGCCATCGTAAAACAATTTGGAGGCCCTGATAAACTATCAGCCAGGAAGATAGACTTACTCAATATTTAAATTTTCAGTGGAATGAGTCTATCTGAGACTTTGTGGATAGATTTTTTCATGAGGCTCAGGTTTTACCTGGTTCAGGTGCCATAGACAAATTTGATGCAAAGATTGCAATGCAGCATGCCATCAAGCCATACTGAGACTTGCAGTGTGTCATGATCCCAGCCTTTAATCAGCCCAGGGGAGCGTTAGAACTTACAGATTATCTGAGAGAATGTGCAAGTAGCTTTGACGCCCCTAATTGGCCCAAAGAGCAATCGAAATTTCAATTTTTGGGCCCCAAAATACAAATTTGAATGAACATGGAAAAAACAATCGGCCCATAAATCCAAAAAATGATCAGCAAACAGGGCCGATTACCTGTCATAATTGTGGCTGAAAAGTACATTATTCTATCCAATGCTACAGATGGCCTGATAAGAAACCGGGGGTTAATGTGGCCTTAAAGGTTAACAATGAAGAGCAGTCGGGAAAAGAACAGGTGGAGTAGAGGCGGAATGCTCTACCTCCACCAATGCCTTAACGCACATTCCACCTGACCCTGGCAAGCTTTTCTTGGCCAACAAAGTGGCCAAAGATAGCTTACACCACATTGTGGCTGACAACGTCTATATGGTTACCACCTGGCCCAAAGCAAAAGAATTAAAGCAATAAGAGGGCACTGAAGAAGCTTGGGCCAAAGTAGCAAAGCCCTACGCCAAGCAAGTCATTGACCAAGGGCTGAGTAACCATCCTAAATGCTCAGCCAATATGCCCACACTACAGGACGTGCAAGTGGCCATACCTATGAAGACTTTAGCAGAGAATTTTCCAGAGATCTGCTCAAGTCTGAAGTCCCACTTGGAATCGAACACTTACTCCAAAATTCACCTAATAAACGATTCTGATACCTACTCTGAATTTACTTATGTGGATATTGCAGTAAATAAAGTTCAAGTTTAGGCCATCGTTGATAGTGGGGCACCTATCAACATTGTCAGCACCAAATTGGTAAAGTAGCTGAAAATTACGCCCAACGTTGCACATTGTCAAGAATATGGTACAGCAGGAGCCCATGATACTAAGTCGCTTGGGGCTTATAGCACGTTACCATTACAGTTTGGATCCATTGTAGTGATGGCACCGACCATAGTCTTTCCAAATACCAGCTACAATATTCTTATTGGGACCAATTTTCTGAGAAGATTTGGTGTTGTCATGAACCATATGGAAGATATGCGGACTATTTTGGGGCAAAGCATCCCAATTTATTATAACAAAAATGGAAAGGCTGAAAAGAAACAGCTAAAGTTATTTTTTAACCTGGCCTATAAAGACGGGATAGTCCCAATTGAGTACATGAAATCCTGTTCAAAAATTAAGGCCCTTCCAATGCAGATTTAAGAATCAAAGGGAATTCCATTACAATCAAATCAGCAGACTACCATGCTACCTGGAACTTAAGTAGTCATTCCTATCAGGATGACTATTAAAATTCCAGAAGGACTATATGGGGGAATATACCACCCATGGTGTAGATCTCAATTGGAGCCAAATATCGCACTGGGGATAGTCATTCCAGGTATTGAGGAAATTCAAATCTTATGTTAAAACCTCCAGAATCAGCCCATTAAGATATGGAGACATCAGGTTATTGCCTACCTACATCTATTTCCAAACACCAAAATTCAGACATTTCATAAATTTGGGACCTTAGATGAGATAGGACTTCCTGATGATGAAATCATAAGTATCAATAAAGTTGTCCCTATGGCCAAATTAGGGAACTTAACCAGCATGTAAATAACTCAAGTCCAGAATTTATTTCAAAAATACCGGGAAATATTTGCAAAGATGATTTTGGCTTAGGTTGTGCTAAAAATTATTACACACAATTGACACAAATGACCATGACCCCATCCAGCTATGGCCGATTAGACATTCAAAAGCAGCAGAAGAAGTCATTTCCAAAGAGATAAAAGAGCTTCTATATCATGAAATGCTGGTCCCATCAAAGAGCCCTTGGGCTGCCCCAATTTTAATAGTAAAAAAGAAGGATGGGAGCAATTGAGTCATCATTGATTATAAAAAATTAAACAACATCACCAAGAAGGATTCTTATCCCCTCCCACGGATTGATAACGCCTTAGATCAACATAAAGGCACAAAGTTCTTTTCTGCTATGGACCTAATAAGCAGATATTGGCAGATCAATATGCCCAAAGAGGAGCGCGAAAAATGTGCCATTATAACTCAAGAGGGCCTATTCCAGCCGATAAGGATGCCACAAGGACTTTGCAATGCCTCAGCTACGTTTCAAAGAATGATGGACACGATCCTTGGAGATTTAAAATTTCTTGTGTGTTGGTTTATTTGGACAATATAAACATCTTTAGCTACACCTTCACCGACCACCTGGAACATCTAGAAGCAGTTTTTAAGAGAATAGCAGCTGAAAATCTGAAAACCAAACCCTGAAAGTGCCAATTTTTCAAAGACCAATTGGAATATCTTGGGTTTGTTATTAATAAGGAAGGACTCCAACCCCAGCCATCCAAACTGGATGCAATATTGAAGATGATTTGTCCTGAATCCAAGTGCAATATACAGCTTTTCCTGGGAATGATTGTTTATTATCGTCAATTCATTGCTGATTTTGCATGAATTGGAGAGCCATTATTTCGTCTGCTTAAGGACAAGGTCATATTTGACTGGAATTGGGCCTGTCAAGAGGCATTTGATCAGCTCCGATCAGCCCTAATAATGGCCCCATTCCTCTAATATTCAGATTTTGAGTGTGAGTTTATTGTACAAACTGATGTATCACTTACAGAAGTCAGAGTCATTTTGTCTCAAATAGGGAGGATGGCGAGGAACACCCAGTTGCCTTTGCTAGTCAGACCTTAAACATCCATGAATGGAACTACACAGTGACAGAATAGAAAGTTTGGCGGTCATATATGTCTACAAGGAATTTTGGGTTTATCTCCACGGCACTCACTCTATGGTTGTTACAGACCATTTGTCCCTAAAATGGATGAACAACTTGAAGGAATCTGAGGGATGATTAGCGCAGTGAGCACTAAAACTTCAAGTCTATAATTACACAATTAAATATTGTGCAGGAGTGAAGCACCAAAACTCTGACTGCCTATCCTTTTTACCTATGATTGCCACTGTCAGTTTGGCCACTGATGAGCTATTTCAAAAGATGGTCAGTGGAGAATTCCAGGATGAGCCCAAATCTGTTCAAAAATTACTCACAGAATATGAAAAAACACTTCAATTGAAAATGGGGTACTGTACAAATTAATTGAAGGAGAAAAGGTTATTTTTCCATGACCCCTAGCCCAAACAGACCTAATAATGGCAGCGCATAAGGCCATAGGTCATGGCGGATTTAAGAAGACGAAGGAACATCTTAAATTGTACTACTGGGAGTCGATGCACTTTGATATCCAGGAAACACTGGAGTGTTGTGTCAAATGCCAAGGCGAAAAACCATTCCAAAAAAGCACATGTTACCAGATTGTTTAGCCCAATTCTGCTTGGCATACCGTATCAATAGATGTTGGATCACTTCCCACTAGCAACTCTAAGGCCAAATACATCATCATGGCTATTGACCACTTAACTAAGGTTTGAAGCCAAGGCTATTTGGGAAGTAGGCGCAACAACCACGGCCAAGTTTATCCTTGAGAATGTTATCCACAAGCATGGTTGCCCACAGGTTATTCTGACTGATAATGGAACCAATTTTACAGCCAACGTAATTATGAAGCTTAACCAGTTGATGGGAGTAAAAGGTGTACTCTCTGTTCCCTACCATCCTGAGACAAATGGAACAGTTGAGCGTGCAAACAGGACGCTTGTGAATATTGTCTGGAAGTTGACCTCAGGCAAACCATCTGAATGGAGTACATTCCTAAGCTCAGCTGTGTTTGCTTATAACATTTCATATCATTTGGTCACAAAATTGTCGCCTTTCCAGGTCTTATATGGAAGATATCTGGCCCTACCATTGCTGCTTTATTCAGTCCTAGAAGATCCTGGTGCGAGCAGTTAGCCTCAATAAATCAAGAAGCTTTCCAAAACCCTAATTGAGTTGCAAGCTCAAGCCTTCAACAACACTTTTGCTATTAAAAAGGCCCAACATGAAAAGGATTCAAAAAGTTGAGACAAATTTGGCCAAATTCAAAGTTGGTGAAGAGGTACTATCTTATAGCACACATGGATTGGGCTGATTACAGAAGTTAATTGCATTTGGGTTGGCCCATTTGTGATTATTGATAGAATGTCAAGGTTTGTTTATACCATCAAAGAGGTTAAACAGGCCATATATATAATTGAGTCCATGCAAAATTCCTAAGGAAGTCTAGGAAAAGGGCCAATTATAGAGAAAAAATATAAAAATATGTATACACAATTTATAAGAGAATAATATTTATAAAAATAAGAAATTATATAAATAGTAATATATATTTTATTTATTTGAGGCAAGCTGACCAGGGGAAAGACATTACCAAAATAGAGAAAAAAAGTATTGACATGAAACCTGAGCAGGGTCTACTCTGTCATAGAAAGTTTTTTTCACCTCTGGATCAGGACTCAGATTTTTCTGGTTATGTCATGGGTAAGGTTTTTGTGTTATTATAACTACTAAACACCAATAGCTTCCTTCAGCTGGCACCCTGATCAATGTGCAAAGGGTGGGAATTGAACCCACAACCTTCAGGTTGGTAGCGATACACCCTACTGACTTGCCGTCCACCCCCTAAATAGTAATATATATGTATACATATGTATATCAACATACATTATTAAAAAAGAGAAAAATAATATATATATTACAAAAAAATAAATAAATTGGTAAATTTAAATAATTAATTAAGGTTTTTATTCCTCCACTTTGATGGGGGAGGTACCTTGGGACCAAATTCCTCATTCCCGTGCACCAATTCATCCCAATGTAGCTTCTTAATGAAAAAAACAGGGCCAAATAAATGTCAATAAAGTTGGTAAAAAATAAGATACTCCAACAGAGACTCTTAAATAATATTAAAAACATACCCATACAAAATGTTTGGCTCAACTAATTAAAATGAGACTTTATTTAAGATTAAGAGCAGTGATAAAATTACAACATGAAGAAGAGGCGTTGTTACCAAGTATTGAGGAGAAAATTGGGAAACTCAGGGTTTATATTCCAGTCAAGTGGGGGAAATGTTAGATTTTGATGGTTGACTCAAAAATAACTTCTTTGAGAAAACATCAAAGCTGATATATTGCTCCCATTGATGGATCCTTTGATCCTTCTAAATTTATCCACATAACTAGATTCATCCCAAAACTGCCTCAATTGTACTTAAATCATCCCAATTATCATAGCTAATAATAGCTATGATATAATTACTTTATGGCCAATTATGGAAAATACTTGGGTGAACCAAATGAATCTATGGCACAAACTTAATTGCATTTATGAATTTAATGCAAATATGATTAATAAATAATAATTTGATGTATGTCAATCACTGTAATCAGCACAATAGTACTTACATATGGACTTCCTGATTAGGGAGTACCAAGTACTATCAAGAGGGTTGTCAACGTCCCAATTAAGGGTGCATCATTATTTGAATCTAAAGATTTATTTACATCAAATGTTGTATTTTGTCAGCTGTATGATGGAACAATTATACTTACACATGGATGGTCCAATTAGGGAGTACCTAGTACTATCAAGAGGCCTGCCAACATCCCAATTAGGTGCATCATTATTCAAATTCTATATATTCTTTTCCCCCACTTATTGTATTTCATCAGCTGTATGACAAAATGTAATCGGGCTGAATGAAAGGCAAATATACACCACTGAGGTGCTAATATTATGCCTAAAATCTTCCTGATTATGAGAGTAGTAGTGCTTTAATCAGGCTGAAATGATTGTAATTAAGTTAATTTAAGGGCCAAATTAACTTGGGGATATTTTAATAACCACTTCCATAATCCATAGCGGATTGGTATGGTTATAATTAACTCATCTAATAGATGAGTATGGCCAGGAGATGTCCTAGAGGTATAAAATACCAGCGCCTGGACCTAAAATAAAATCATCATTTTTCTATATCTTCATATTTCATCTTATATCTTCTTATCTTAATTTGATCTCCATATTAAGAGTGTAGACAAGCATTCAGGGGAGCTTGTCATAATTACCTGTGTCTGGAGAGTTCCTGATTAGAGAGGGAAAATTACTCTAGAAGAGACCAAGAGAGTCAGATATTGTTTTTTAGCTTTGTGAGCTTCCAAACAGTTAGAAATGCCATAAGACACATATCATATTTGAGGATTTATCAGCTGAAACTCTTCCTGACTAGCAAAACAGAAATACATTTAATAAGCGAGCTAATCCTCAAAAACTCACAATAGCCATCACTTAACTATGGCCAGGGAGCTTGTTGCCTGGATTCCTTCTGAAGGGAAGCAACGCTGGTTTCTGGCGTGCCATAGACCATACATCAACTCCCTCCATATCATGCATCAAACCCTGAACCCTTTTACTCTGCAAGCAGACTTAGAGGAGCATATGCAGTCAGCATTTCTGGCCATGTGAGATGACCAGAGGATAACTTACAACCTGGTTGGTACGCTTAATACCATAGGAGAACATTTCTTTACACAGCATCTGCTGCTGGAAACTCTATGAATATATGCTTTGCCATCTTCTCTCCTCCATACATCTTACAGACATACAAAAGGTCATCCTCCTTATGCTTACTCCCCTTACGCAGAGTCGTCCCAGTGACCAAGACGTTGCTGCTGAGTTGGAAGAGAAAGTTCTGAACTGGTATAGACCAGCATCCCTTATCCCTCCTCCCCCACAGGTCCATCAGACCAGGTCACATTTTGCAAGTGATCTGGGTCAAGTACATCAAGCAAAGCTCTCTGTCCTATAACTTATAGAACCTGGCGGTTATAAAATCTGAGAGTCAGCACCACCACCTCCTCCCACCTTGATCCAGTCCTGAAGGATAAAGAGGATATCCCATCTGGGGTATCTCCAACCTTCTTTGCCTCATGTTAACACCTGATGATCCTGCCCTCCATGACCTTATAAACAGACTTCCCCAGACTCTAATGCAGACAGAGAAAGAATTGCTTCCCTCCAGCAAGAAGGCAATTCAGTTGCTTTCAAAACATCCCATGCCTTCCTTAACAGCACCTTGAAGGCACTGGCAACATTATTAGCTGCTTCCACCCTAAGCACTCTCCGTCCATTGCCATCAAGGAGGTCCCCCCAGTGAACCGCCCCAATAAAGTGCTTGAAGGCCTTACGCAGACGAGGTTCCATCTCCAGTCCCCAAGATCCTCCCCAAAGGGAATTGCCCGAGTTTTGATGGTCCACTCTCCACCCTCCAATCTACCCTTTGTTGCCTGCCCAAGCTCTAAAGTAATCCTTCCAGTACCCTGGTGGGTTCCCTGCGCTTGGAATGGCCCCTTGATTGATGCCCCAAATGACACCAAGATCCTTATTCAAGCTTTTATTGCAAGCCTTAGAGAGGTAGTCCTCCACTATTGGATCTCAACAAATGGATTTTCCCTCTTGAGCGACCCATGCAATCCACTTAAGATGAAGCGCTTTGATCATACTCTCAAAGTTAATCATACTGATGCCCCTTCTTCACCTCATGACACAAATTAAAGAAACTAATTTTTGATGCCCTTGCCAAATGAACTGGATGATCGAACTCTGTATCCTTCTGATGGAAGCTGCATATGGTGGAACAAATCTGGCAATGTACTATAGTCTGAAAAGAATAAAAATGTTCATGACAATGTCCTGTCTCAATAAGATTAGTTGAGCCATTGCCACTTCCAAGCTGCTTTTTTAAGGTCCGCTTCAAGTTTGAGCCAAATTTTAGTGGTGCCGCCAACTCAAGGATGGGACACCCAAATTACAAAAACTCCTCCGCTGTTGCTATCCTGGGGATCAAGCTCTTTAGTGCCACACACAATGTCGCTGTTCTGGCGATGGGCCAAGCCCTGGATTTTGACAGATTGATCTTTGCTTGCTTATGATCTGGGACATCTTCTGAATGTTCATCACCACCTTCTCCTCCTCTGACGAAGCATAAATCCACATATTATATGCAAACATTAAGTGGGAGTATTCCTCGCCGTTGATGGTAAGTTTAGTCCAATATGACTTTCTGAGAGCCACTGAAAGGGTCTCTTATGCAAGAACAAGCAACAAGGAAGATAGAGGGTCTCCCTGACGCACGCCCCTAAACACCTTAAAAGGGTGGAAGAGAACCCCACTGATATTGATAACCAATGAGGTTTCTCCATAAATCGCCCTAAGCAGTCTTAACAAATGCCTTTTTATTTCCAACCATACTTGAAACTTTCCAAGAAACTCATGATTTACCCAATTACACGCCTTCTCTTGATCAAGAAACAGTAGCCACCCCCTCTGGTCATACTGTTTACTTGCCCACTCTTCTATCAGGTTAAGCAGCATCAAATTGTCAGTAATTGAGCCTCCTGGGATAAACCCATTCTGCTCTTTCCTAACAATAACCTCAACAACTCCCTTTAGTCAATTGGTTAGGATCTTCATTAATATCTTATAGTTAACGTTAAGCAGAGTCAAAGGCCGTTAGTTCTCCATGTGGGAGGGATCGCCCTTCTTGCACAGCACCACCACCAAGCCTTTTGAAAATGCCAGCTCAATTGCATTATAGACTAAGAGTTGATTGTAGAGCTCAGCAAGCATCTCAGACATTTATTCCTGAAATAACTTGTAGAACTCAAGGATCAACCCATCCTTATCAGGAGCCTTGCCATTCTTTCCTTTGTGGATGGTGTCTAACACATCTTACTTGTGGATCCTGCTACATATTTTCTAATGAGTCTCCTTCAGCAGTACCCCTAGTCCGCTTGTAAGTACTTTGGATGCCTCCAGGTCAATCTCTGAGGGGTCATAAAGGTCCTCATAGTTGAACTTGGCCACTTTAACCATGCGAGCTGCATCCTTCACCTCAACTCCCTCATCACAAAGTGACAAGATCCTTGCTGAGGTTTAAATGCCCCTACTGCCTTGCAAATAGAGCCATATGGCTGTTAGAATCTTCATCCCACATAGATTCCCTTTTTTGAGGCGATCCATCATGAATGCTCCTATTGATTTCACATACAAATCAACTTTGGCTTTGTAGGCAAATTCCTCCATGACCGCATCCTGCTTACATATACTCTCAAATCTCCTCTCCAAGGTTCTATACCTCAAACGAATGTCCCTTAGCTGCCTCCCAAAGATTTCACAAGTCATTTTGAGATCAGCCTTCATCTGCAACCTTTTTAATGGCGCATCTGGATTCCCTACAATCTAAGTTCTCCATCATCTCACCTTCTTCCTCATTATATCCTGAGATGGAATATGGTTGATATTTTTGCCCATATTTTTAGACGGATAGATAACCAGTAATAGCTAGGGGATAACTCCCTAATGCAAGATGAATTGAAAATCAGTTGACCCTGATTTTGGGGTATCTATGTTTGAGGAATTTTTAGGATACTTTCCTGGTCAGATTTATTGGGGATTGATCTGGACAAGTACTCAAGATTCTCATTGGGCAGAGTTGCTGGCAAAATAGGGGACATCTGATAGTGATAACTATCAGGTATGCCAATTAGGATTAGTCATGTTTTGACACTGAATGATTGGGAAATGTAAGGAGTAAGTTGCAAGTCAAGTGATGTTACCAGCAACTCGTGAATCAATCAATTGGTTTGTGACCTGACTTAATGGGTAACAAGTTCCATTACCTAAGCAGGTCGCTTGCTAAATATGGTTGGTTCACTTGGATCAAGAGGAAAACTTTAGAGACACATTTTCCAACTCTTTCCATTTTAGGTCTCAAGGATGTCCTTTGATAAAATCCTAGCCAGGATGAGGAAGACCATCACTGCTGAGATGAGGATGGGTGATTCAATAGCAATGGCTGTTATTTCATTGAAGAGTTGTCAACTGAGAATTAGATGACTGAATCCCCCACTATAAATTCCCTAGATTTCACTCATAATAAAAACAGTTTATATTGTATACAGTAGATATACCAGTTTAGTAAACTTTATCAACATCCATTTGTTATATCCTTTCTCAGGGATATTATTGCTGTGTGTGATGATTGGGTGACTCTTTAAGGAAAAGAGTAAGGATCTGAGCGGAGATCCAGAAAAAAAGTGGAAACAAATCAGGGATTGCTGCTGACTGTGTGTCAAATGGAGAAACGTCAACAGGAATCTAAGAGAAGATCAGGTTAGATGGTATGAGGGAACATATCCCTATCTTAAGACATCACAAGTATTTTGAGCAGAAATACTGGCCAAGCGTTGGTCCAAGATCTAGGACTTCCATTCAATTGCAGATAGTAGTCATCATACTATTATTAAATGGTTATAGAACTATCATACAACACGGATGAATTACACAAACCCTGAACCTGTGAAAGTCTGGAAGTTTTGAATTACATTTTCAATGGGGCAGGTTGTATCTCAAAGATACACTGGGTGGATTCTCCAAAAATGCAATGAAGTAAATAAGAAAATACAGGTTAAACTCGACCTAATTCTTATTTTTGAAAAGAGGAAATATTTATAGACTTTTTTACAGTTCATAATCTATCAGAGTGAGATTATCTCTGCGCGATTGAATCTTCAATCAGTTGATCAGGATCTAGTTGATCATCAACTTTGATAGATTGCGATAGATTGCTCACTCCTTCCAATGATGTTGGGGGAATTGAGGAAGGGGATTTTTTGGAGATATGCGAATTTGTTGAAATCCTGACACTTCTTCCCTCAAGTTTTGATCGCGGTGGAGGATGACTTCTTAAAAACCTAGGATGAATATGATTTACCACAATACCAGTATCAGTATAGCAATCAAATATTCTAGTCCTTTTCAAAATATAACTCTATAAGGGCCAGACCAATTAGTTCCCAGATTTTCAGTCTGTCCACCTGGCTGAGAATGATAATACATAACATAATCTCCAATCTGATATTCAGGTAAGACTGGTTTATGTTGATTGCTTTGTAGAGTCTCTCTTTGAGTGGTGGTTTCAATTAAATTCATTGCTTGAGCCTGGAGGCCGATAATCTCATCAGCCAAATTTCTCATAACTAAATTGGAATTTTCTGGGATGCTTTCTCCAAGGATATTCTGAACACTAGAAGGGACTGAAGGATCCCGCCCATATATACACTTAAATGGGGTCATCTTGATAATGCGGTGATAGCTTATCCAATAAGCAAACAAGGCACTTGGTAAATAAAAATTCCACCGAGTCAGATCAGTCAAGGCCATTTTCCTTAAAATCAAGACTAAGGTTCCATTAACTCATTCAATGGCCCCATTTGTGGATGGATTATATGGGACAAAAAATCGCTGAGTAGTGTTAAATAATTTTGATAGCTCCTGTATAAGCTGCGAGGTGAAATTAGTCCCATTATCTGACATAATGACCTTTGGATATCCATGTTGGGAAATAATATGCTGATATAGGAATAAGGCTGTAGTCTTATCCAAAGGGGTAACAATTGATATGGCCTCAACGCATTTAGTCAAATGGTCGATGGCCATAATGATATACTGATGACCATGCACTCCTCAAGGAAAAGGCCCTACAACATCAATGCTGACTACTTCAAATGCCTTAGTTGGGGAAATGACTTGATGTTGATAAGTAGGGTTGGTAGTTCCATGACGTTTGCAAGTAAGACATGAGTCAAGAGTCTCCTGAATGAACTCAGTCATGTTGTTCCAATAGTATTGAGTCTTCAACCATCTTTGAGTTTTCTTTAAGCTGCTATGACCAACTTGTTCATGACCTTCCATTACAGCGTGAAACCTGGAGTTGGGATGTAGGAAGGGCAACCAGTCTTGACTTTCTTATACAAAGCTCCATCTTGAATCATAGTATCCTTGGTAATTGATTCTAGATAGGCTCTATCCTCTTCTTTCTCTCTATCCCATAATTCCAGTCATCCAATAAGTATATACAAGCGTTCTTCTTTTTCTGTTTATAAGGTCAGAATAGGTAGTTGGGATAACCCATCCGCATTTTGATGATGAGCTCCTGAGCAATGAAAAATAGAGAAATCGTAATTTTGCAATCGTAAAGCCCAATGAGCCAACCTCCAATCAGGATCCTTCATGTTTTGCAGCCATTGTAAGGAGGAATGGTCGGTAATAATGGTGAAATGGGTACCATATAAAAAGGGCCAAAAATGCTTGATGGCTAAATCTACCGCCAAACATTCCCTCTTAGTAACAATATAATTTTGTTTGGCCTTTGACAAAGTTTTGCTATAATAAGCAACAGGACGATCCTTATTTTCTTCATCACGCTGAGATAGAATAGCCCCAATAGCGACATTGCTTGCATCCATATGTAGAAAGAAAGGCTTATCAAACTGGGGGTGAATCAGAACAGGTGCCTTCATCAAGGCAGTACGCAGAGAATTGAAAGACTGTTCTTGAGCTGATCTCCACTCGAAAGACACCTTTTTTGCAATAGATAAAATAAGGGTTCAGCCATATCAGCAAAGTTGGGAATAAATTGCCAGTAATACCCAACCATACCAAGAAAGACTTGAATATCCCGTAAAGAAAAGGGAGGAGGCATCTGTTGGATGGCTTGAACTTTATCCGCAGAAGGGCAAATCCCTTTAGCTATAACCTGATGTTTTAAGAAGTCCATTTCATTTTGTAAGAATGAGCACTTGGAGGGCTTGAGTTTTAAGAATGAGCCCAAAATTTGGCTGAAAACTTCTTTTAAATGGTTTAAATGCTCAGTAAAGGTTTTGGAAAACACGTTGATGTCATCAAGATATACCAGAACACAAGTAAGCTATAAATCCTGCAGCATACTGTCCATGGCCCTTTGGAAAGTTGCAGGGGCATTGCTTAGGCCATGAGGCATGCGAGTTGGTTCAAACAACCATTTGCTTAATATCAGGGAACACTTGGCACGATCTTCTGGAGACAGTTCAATTTGCCAATATTCACTGGCTAAGTCCATGGATGAAAAATAGGTGGATCCCTCCAACAATCTTAGAGAATCATCAATCCCTAAGTAAGGGATAACAGTCCCATCAGGTAATAGCATTCAATCAATGATAATCCATCACGACTAGATGAGAACCATCTTTCTTCTTAACCAACAACAATGAGGATGCCCAGGGACCATTGGAGGATTTCAATAATCCAGCCTCCAGAATTTGATTCAACTCCTTAGTAGCCTGGGCTTCTTCTACTTTGGATTTACGATAGGGCTTCGCACATATAGGAAGGTGATCACCAGTTTCAACAGTGTGCACTACACCTTTTATCTTCCCAAAATCATAAGTATGCCTAGCAAAAATGTCGGAATATTCATCCAATAATTGAAGCACTTGTTTCACCTGTTCCTTAGAGAGATGTTTCCCAATACTAGGTCCCACAGTAAGGATTTCCTGATCACTCTCCAATCCAAAGTCTTGTAAAATCCCAAAGGGTTTAACATCATAGATATGAGATAAGGGTAACAGCTTGACATAAGCAATCAGGCGCTCTCAATCTACCAGTTTTGGATCATTGGTAAGATTCGCTAGTAAGACAGATAAAGAGCCTGAATAAGCATAATCCAATATTCCAGGACAAGGCAAGAATTCTTTTACAGAAGGATTGAAAGTGCCCTGGACTTGTAGCATATGCCCCTTGGGAATCAAAAAGTGCAAAGAAGTATTAATGATCACTTGTGATTTTGGTGGAATAACTAATTTCTCAGGAAAGAAAAAATAGGAATTCCTCTTCAATATCAGCCATGGTAGGAAATAATTTTACATGAGGATCCTCAACATGATACTGAAGTGAATAAGACCTTTTAGCTCCTTCTAGCAGACATAACTGATGTCAAATGGAAGCATGATCAGATAAAAGTAAGGGAACTCAATACCCCAAGAGAGACAATGACAAGTCAGGGTAGTTGATAGTTCCATCAAATTCCCGTAAAAATTGAGTTCCCAAGAGTAGGTCATAACTCAAATTATTGAGCATAATCGCTGGAATGGTAAAGGTTAATTTCCCAAGTTTCAGAAGAAGGGATAAAAAGCTTCAATAGACCGAGTACTCTGAGGGGCTGGCGGTGCCATATTCTTCATAATGAGAAATATTGGGGGTTAATTTAATCCATTTGACCAATTTGGAGAAGAAAACATTCACCGGGGATCCAGTATCTATGATAGCCTTGGCATTGATTTGATTTACTCAGAAATTAATTTGGGTAATGGTGCTTCCAACTGAGAGGATAATTCCAATAAGGAGGGCAAGGATTAAGAAGAATGGTCATCTTTATTACACTTGATTGAACTTTGCTACTCTTGCTACGCACCCACATCATTATCAAGGTTAAGAATCTTATTGGTCTTATCTCTTTTTTCTTTTTTTACATCTGCTTCCTTTTAAAACAACGATCCTCAGTATGAAAGTAGCGATGACAGTAATTACACTGGATCGCTCTAGTGTTCTTAGGCATGGCAAAGACTTTGGGCTGACTAGGTCTAGGAGACTCATAAGCTCAGGGTTTTTGGAGAATTGAGGGGGCAACTCCAATAAGGCCTCCTTAATATCCAAAATGCTTTGGAAATTCTTTTGACACTGATCAGATAAACTTGCATTTGCGTCCTAGTAGTAAATGCTGACAGAACTGTGGTTATTGCATCGTCCAAGTTCAACCAACCACAGGCTACAAGAGTTTGAGCTTCCCAATAGAACTGATGAACAAAGTCCTTAATAGATTCATTTCAGTGGGGCTGTATACCCATAAAGGCCTGTTTTTGCGAATATAGGGTCTGCTCACTTCCAAATTCTTTGATCAATGCTTCTTTGACTTGAGCCCAAGTAGAGAAAGTCATTAATTGGAGAACCATAATATCCTGAGCCAATCAAGTAAGGCAATTAGGCAAGTAATTCATCTTTTGGTGATCCGTGGCCTCACTTAATGCCTTTTCATACAGATATAGAAAAGCGATAATGCTGCCTTCCCCTGGGGAGTATTTGTCCTTGAATACTGGGTTGAAACTCATGGGAAAATTGGTAGTCAAAACATGCACTCCAGGTTGTTCAGATTGAGTAGACACATAAGAGGCAGAATCTGAAGCTTGAGAAGAAAATTGAGGGTAAGGACCAACAGCTTCCGTCCAAATTTTGTTAATCTGTCAATTCAGGTCTACATGCCCTACTTTCTCATCTAGTTGGCAAGATAGCTCAAAAATCTGTTCCTGTTGTGCATTGTACTTGAGTTCCAGAGTTTCGATTTTCACTTGGAGCAATTCCCCTTTTAATTCACAAGCATGTAATAAGATATCAGTGTCCTTGGCCCACTTTCCCAAATTGATCAATTCATTGGACAACGACTGCAGAGTCAAAAGGGGTCAATTGGTACCCCATCAGGGGTTAGGTTGCATTATTTGGCCACCTTAGAGAATTGTTCACATAAGTGGGTCATCATGTTCATGAGAAAGTTAATTTGCTGATAAGATCCTGAATGATCATCAGCTCCTGGAGGTCCACGAGGTCCATCTGCACCTGGGGGTCCACGGGGCCCATCAGCTCCAGGAGGTCCATGAGGCCCTACACCTCCAGGTGGCCCACGAGGTCCTTCTACCCCAGGAAGACCCATATTTCCAGAGGATTTCTCTACTTCATTGACCTGGAACTGAATTCCTGAGTACAATTGTTTAATTGAAAAAGATGGGTTTTAATTTCTTCCTCCATTGATTGATTATGCTCAGAGAGTTGGGAAACACCCTCTCTCCATTCCTTCTGGATCTCTTGAACCTTTTTTGGGAACTGTACATCAATAAAATTTGATATCCCATGATTGAACTGAATGAGCTGTTGTTGTACTTTGTTGAGGGAAGTTTGATTATTAATAAAATCACAATTATCTTGGCTAAACTCAGAGGCTGATTTAAAAACTTGGAAATATAATTATTTAAGGATTGAGTCCTTCTAGTAAATTGAGCATCCCTTGATGGTGCATTCCAACTAAAGGTAGCAAGCAGTATAATGTAGGATGTACAAGTTGTTGTAGATATTGTTCAGAGCCAATCCCTGACATTTGAGAGGTTTTCAACACTCCTCGCAATATAGAAGGTACTGCATTCAATTGAGATTGGGTAGAACGTATTCCAGAGATTAGAGCCCCTTCAAGTAATTGATTGATGATATTTCGCAAGGCCTCAGGTGTAATTTGAAAGTCTGAGGCGAAACTTAAGTTAGGATTATAGAATTCCAAGTTGGCCCAAAATTCCAACGTGGAGGGTAATCTTAAGATTTGGGCTCCAATTGAAGGGACCCATCATAAAATACTGCCTTGCTCTTGATCTTGAGCCTCGTCAGGCGAAAATTGAGAATCCATGGTGATAGATGTAGTCACTGGTGCGTAACTCAGAGAGCCCCTGTAGTGAGCACCAGTCTGGAAAGTTTTGAATTACTCCTAATGGGGCAGGTTGTATCTCAAAGTTACACTGGGCGGATTCTCCAAAAAATGCAATGAAGTAAATAAGAAAATACAGGTTAAGCTTGAACTAATTTTTATTTTCAAAAAGAGGAAATATTTATAGGCTTTTTTATGGTTTGTAACCTATCAGAGTGAATTAATCTCTGCGCGATTGAATCTTCAATCAGTTGATCAGGATCCAATTGATCAATAACTTTGATAGATTGTGATAGATTGCTCGCTCCTTCTGATGATGTCAGGGGAATTGAGGAAGGGGATTTTTTGGAGATATGCGAATTTGGTGAAATCCTGACAGCAAGTAATAAGATTATAGGGGTTATTGGCCGATAATAATCAAACCCTATAAATTTTTACAAAGTGGTGCTCACTGCAGGGGTGTAGTTTAGTAATAGAACTTAGAAGATATGTCATATCAATATGTTTTTAATTTTGGCAGTATGTTACTAAGGAAAGTAATATAAATGAAGATAGAATGTGAATTGGATCATGTTCATTAGCGTTCACCCAGCTCAAAATGTGAGCTCTGAGTGAAGCAAATTTGAGGATGCTCAAGTTCAGGGAAAGGGCTTGCAGCCTAGATGTGGAACTGTCTATTGCTGCAAGAAAACTGTTATACCTGACATCTACCTGAGATGAAGAGTAGCAGCAGGGTTAACTCAGGTTAAAATTGAGTCCACTTTAAATAGACCTGAAGAGTGAGTGGTTAGATATAGCATTGGATAAAATAGAAAGCAATCAATTATATGTATTGGATTGCCATACCAATGATGATATGAAGTCAAAACAGGAAATGATTGATCCAAGATAATGGAGAAAATTGGTTGAATCAAAAACACTCAATTAATGATCAGAGATTGCTGGAGACAAGTTATTAATCAGATGAAATTGGATGAAGCTAACGAGGCAAGAGCGACCTGTATAATTAAGGATGGCAATGAATGCCAAAAATCGTTTTCAGGAGAAAAATGATAGGAACAATCGAATGGAACTGTTAACTAATGAGATACATTTATTTAAGCATCAGTTGCTAAATATAAGATGAAATTAGGACCTGTTGGACGAAATAACCAGTTGGGATTGGAGGCCTAATATATTCAAGAGTGGTGACAACGTCAGCAAGTGTAGCCCAAGCATGAAGAAACAGAGCTTCTGGCTGTTTAATGAAGAAGGTAGATACTAAAAAATTGGAAGTATTGGACCTAAGAGAAAATATATGCAAAGTTCTCAGCAAAACTCTGAACCATTAAATGGTTATGTCCTGAGATTTTGGTCAAGTCCCAGAAGAGGGCCACTGAACCAAATGGATGGTTGAATCTTAAGAGGATAAGATTTTTGACCCATGATAACTGGTAGGTTAAAGTATACCTAAAGCCCAGTTTGGATGAAGGGGAAAAGAAGGACCTCTGAACCTTTTTTAGGTTGCAAGTCCCATTGCAAAAAAATACAAATATATATATAATATATAAATTATAAAAAATTAATTTTATTTAGTCCATAATTTTCAGACCTAGGAAGCAATGAGAAATGCCAACGGAAATCCTAGAAAACTGGGGAATTCCACTGAAGATCAAGAATGAGAAAACCATACAACTGGGATCACAAATGATAGTTGACAAGTAGTTGATGTTAGAGATTCCAGAGCTGCTGTATGGGGAGGTTGGAAGCCCCTGGAAGAAGTCCAGAGTAGAGCCATGGGTGGCTCTAGGAATAATAATGCCAGGCCATGGAGAAATTCAAGTTTTCCTGTCGAATCTAAGTGAAGGACTGATGAAGATCAAAAAAAATCAGATCATCACGTTTGTTCATCTAATCCCAATGGCCTAACTGAGGAAATTTCACAATTTTGGGACCCTCAATGATATGGGATTACCGGCTGGGGTAACCAAGAGGATCAACCTATTGTTTGATTGAGAGAAAATCGTTGATCTGACAGAAGGACAGTAAGAGGAGGTGCTCAAATTGTTTGAAAAGTATTGGGAAGTGTTTGCCCAGGATGACCAGAATTTGAGATGCATGAGAGATGTGATCTACAAGGTCAATACTGGGGAAAATTTGCCAATCAGGATGAGACCAATTTGATGGTCAAATGCAGCTGAAGTGGTAGTAGAGAAATACATCAGCAAACTAGTGAAGTATGGGCTTCTAGTTCCATTGCCAAGTCCCTGGGCAAGTCCAATTATGATTGTGAAGAAAAAGGATGGATCTAAATGGGTGGTAATCAACTACCAGAAGCTAGATAAGATTATGAAGAAGGATTCATATCCCCTACCAAGAATTGACAATGCGCTATACTGATTGGGAAAGTGAAGTATTCCTCCTCGATGGATCTGATCTCAGGATATTGGCACATCAACTTTCCAAAAGAAGACCAAGAAAAGAGCATGATTATTACCGCGCAGGGGCTATACCCACTGACGAGGATGCCCCAGGGTCTATGTAATGCGCCTGCAACGTTCCAGAAAGCCATGTATGCTATACTGAGCGACTTGAAGTTGTTGTGCGTCCTAGTGTACTTGGACGATATCAATGTGTTCAGTAGGACGTTTACTGATCACATACACCATCTGGAAGAAGTATTCAAGAGACTGTACACAGACAACCTAAATATTAAACTGAGGAAGTGTCACATCATCAAGAAAGAGTTGGAATATTGGGCTTCATGATCAACTCTAGTGGACTGCAGCTGCAAGCCCAAAAGATTGAAGCCATAGAATGGATAGCTGTGCCAAAGAGTGTCTGAGATATTCAAGTGTTCCTTGGAATGGTCAGATACTACAGAAGATTTATTTGGGATTTTTCCAGAATCGCTGAACCCTTATTCCACATATTGAAGGATCTGAAGAAAGGATTCATATGAAATGAAGAAGTGCAGGAATCCTTTGATGAGATATGCCAATATTTAATAGATTCTCCGATTTTGAAATATCTGAATTTCGATTGAAATTTTTATACAAACTGATGCTTCATTGATGGCAATTGGCGCCATACTAACTAAGTAGATGATCTTGGGGACGAACATCTGATGGCATATGTGAGCCAGACACTCTCAGCTACTGAGATGAACTACACCATAACTGAGTGGGAATGCCTTGCATTCATATACGCCTGTAAGCAGCTTTGGGTGTACACCCATGGAACACACTTCAAAGTGGTGATGGACCACTCCTTGTTGCGTTGGCTCCATAATTTGAGAGAACCAGAAGGATGGATAGCCTAATGGGCACTTAAGCTACAGGCTTATTATTATGAGATTGTCCACCCAGCAGGGCTTCTCACCATAATTCAGATGGTTTATTGCGGTTACCAATGGTCCAGATGGTATACCAGCAGGCGGATGAGTTATTCCAGAGAATGGTTGACTGAGAAATTGGGAACAAGACCCAAGAAATCTAAGGTGTGCTTCAAAAAGAGATGGAAAACACTGAGACCATGGATGGACAAGTGTTTAAGATGATTAACAGGAAGTGGTTACTATTACCAAAGCCATTGGAAAGGCAGCTATCATTCAAGCTGCTCATAAGGTTGTCAGGATTGGAGGCCTGAGAATTATGACTGACCATATTCGATAGTACTACTGGGAGTCAATCAACTATGATGTTGCTGAATATCTAACTTGTTGTGTGGAGTGCCAGCTGCACAAGCCACATAAGAATACAACTGTATACCAACTGGTCCGCCCTGGATTTGACTGGCATATGGTGTCCATTAACGTGATGGGACCACTGATGATGAGCACAAGGGGATTCAAGTACATAATAGTTGCTATTGACCATCTGATGAGATGGGTCAAGGCGAAGGCCCTATTGAATTTGGATGCTACCAGAACCACGAAGTTCATCCTAGATCAAGTAGTATACTGACATGGATGCCCGCAGGTCCTGCTTAGTGACAATGGGACAAACTTCACATCTCATGTGATCCTGCAGTTGAATGAGATAATGGGGATCCAAGGAGTCATGTCTGTGCCCTACCAGCTTGAGACAAATGGAGTGGTAGAACGAGTAAATGGAATGCTGGCAGTGATGCTGTGGAAGCTAGTCGCAGGAAGAACTTCCACATGGGGAATGTATCTGAGTTTGGTGACGTTTGCATACAATATCAGTCATCATATGGCAACAGGAATAACGCCGTTTGAGTTGTTATATGGGAGGAAGGCCGCGTTACCACTGATTTTATATTCAGTGGTAAAACCAAAGTCAGGGATGAATGCCAAATAGTACTTGAACTCATTGACAAATATCATAACTGAAATGCAATTGCAAGCATTTAATAGTATGTTAAAGAAAAGGTATAAGCGAAATTGATGGACCATTAGAACTAACCAGCCTTATCAGAATATCAAATAGATAAAAAAGGTTGCTACTGTGATATGCATGGTTCTGTCAGGAGAAACAAGCTGGATGCATTGTAGTCAGGTCCATTTGAGATTATTGCCAAGACGGGGTACAGATGCCTACTCCATCAAGAACCTCTTGGATGTAAGTTTAGTAAGTTGAGTCCATGCTAAGTATTTGAGGCGATGGATCAAGGAAAAGAATAATAAAAAAGAGTTCCTTAAGGACTGATGAACCATTAATTTGGCTATGTACTGATGATTAGGTCAAATCCAAAAAAGGACCTCTGAACCAGTCTAAATGGTTAAATCCGAAAAAAGGACCTCTGAACCATAGATAACTGGTAGGTTTAAGAATACATAGGATCCAATTTAAGGAAAAAATAAAAAAGATGGCCCACTGAACTGAAACAAGGCCAAGTCCCATGGAAAAATAAGAAAAAAATAAAAGATTGATAAAGATGCTGGGAAAAAATTATAAAACCGCATAAAAGAACCAATTGATTTTTATAATTTTTATTTTTTTGGTAATTATATTTAATTTGGGGATGATTTCGCCTATGTCACCTCTTGGGGAAGGGAGGATGGATTGCTATAGAAATTAATAATATATTTAAATTTATGTGAGATTGGATGTTAGTGAGGGCTAAACCTAAATGAAACCAAGTTCATTGAGTGGATGCAGATCCCTGCGAGAAAGTGACTAGGGGAAGGGAAATTGAGATGTTGGAAGAAGCCAAATGCAAAACCCCAGAGTGAGGAGGGAAGGAACAGTACAGAAAGAGGCAGTCAGCAAATAAACCTGAGTAATCCCAATATGGTACTAGAGCTGGAAGATTAGTCTTGAGTGCTTTCTGACAGGCTTCATAAAATACACTGGATATATGGGCCAGCTTTGAACAATGGAAGATAGATGGGGGTTGCTGAATCATGCCCCCTATAAAAGCTATCAGCGGAAGATACTGATGGGAAGCGCTGGAAATGAGATAGTTGTGCAAGGAGTAAATGACATTCTGCAAATGATGACTATGAGCTTCTCAGAAGCTTAAGGAGAAGGAGCGATGGAACCTGGGAGAGGCTGGAAGCTTCATGGCCCAACTTTGAAGAATTTGGCTGTTAAAGCAAAGAGCATAAGTGGCGATATCCTGATCTAAAAAGTTCTCAAGATTGGAAGGATTCAGTGCTATGGATAAAGCCTCAGTTACTTGGGCCCTCAATTCTGTGTAGGGGAGTTCAAAATGAATGCTGTTGCCAATGGTGAGCTCAGTGGCCAAGAAAGCTGTATGTAATATTGCCTGAGTCAAAAGAGGAAACTCAGGAAGCAAGTCTGACCTGGAAAGAAAGGAGCAATCAAGAGAAAAGGGCATTATTTCAGGAGCATTAATGATGATGTTTGGCACATCTGCAAAAGGAGCCAAATCCAGGAGAGTTTTGAAATCTAACTCTGGAATTGATGACAGAGGAAGGATCAGCCATGAGTCATTTGAGATGATCGCTAGCCTGGTTTCACTGGAAATGGTTACCATTTCTGTTCTATTCGATGGAAGGATAGCCACTGGTGTCAGACTAGGCGTATGAGTCTAGAAGGACCATAGAAGAGATTCCGTTGTGCATCCTGGCTCATCTGCTGGAGGAGCTGAAGATCTTGATCAGACAAACTGTTTAGCAGCTGTTGGTACCGCAACTTGGAAATTGATATATGAGCTGGATGAGAGGGGAGATGTCAGACTTATATGGAAGTTGACATTATGCACTCTAAAATCCATTAAGATCCAATTTTGGAGAAACTAATCTCAAAATTAATGAATAAGCTCTCCAGATAAGAATTAGAATGATATGAGCCAAGAGGTTATGAGAGAAAATAACAAGGCCAAACATAAATGAGCATTTTTAATTGGGCCATGAAACAAGCATTGTCAGCAAGAGTCTCCTATCTATAGTGAGGAGAAAATCAGGAAATTGAGGACGCTGGACCAAGAATCCTGAATATGACAGCGGTTTATATGCCCTGACATGGAGATAACTGGATCCCTGGGATTAATATTGTCATTATTAAATCAATCACCCCAACATGATAGTAGATCATGGGGACTGCACTCTGGTAGGCAGTAGTGAGGAGGAAGAGGAAGAGCGCTGCATGCCAAAGGTTGTCCTGAGCAGCATTGTGTATTGATGATTGTAATCTGCTTGAGCCGATGAAGTATTTGATTAAGTGTCTGAAGCAGTGTTCTCCTTTCCTGGTCCTTTTCTCTTTGGAAATCTAGGCAAGAGGGGGGATGTGTTAAGATTTTTGCCCATAATCCCAGCTAGCTAGATTACCAGGAATCGCTAGGGGATAATTCCCTAGTGCAAGATGAATTGAAAATTGGTTGATCCTGATTCTGGGGTAACTATGTTTGGGGGATTTTAGGATATTTGCCTGGTCAGATCCATTGGGGTTTAATCTGGATGATTGCTTAAGATCTCATCAGGAAGAGTTGCCTACAAAAGGGGCATCTGATAGTTTTTTAACTATCAGGTGTACCAATTGGGATCACTTGGGTTTCATCACTGAATGATTGGGAATGTAAGGAGTAAGTTGTGAGGCGATTGATGCCAACCGCAACTAGAGAATTAATCAGTTGGTTTGTGACCTGCCTTATTGGGTAACAAGTACCATTACCTATTCAGGTCGCTTGCAAAATAGCTTGGTTCGCTTTGATTGAGAAGAAAACTTTAGAGACATGTTTTATGACTCTTTCTGTTTTAGGTCTTGAGGATGTCTAATGACAGAATCCTAGCCAGGATGAGGAAAGACCATCGCTACTGAGATGAGGATGGGTGATTCAATGGCAACGGCTGCCATTTCATCGAAGAGGTGTCAACCAAGGGTTAGATGACTGAATCCCCCACTATAAATTCCTTAAAATTCACTCATAAAAAACAGTTTATACTGTATACAGTAGATATACCAGTTTAGTAAACTCTATTAACATCCATTTGTCCTATTCTTTCTCAGGGATATTATTGCTGTGTGTGATGATTGGGTGACTCTTTAAGGAAAAGAGTAAGGATCTGAGCGGAGATCCAGAGAATAAGTGGAAAAAAATCAGGGATTGCTGCCAACTGTGTGTCAAACTGGAGAAATGTCAATAGGAATCTAAAAGAAGATCAGGTTACATGGTATGAGGGAACGAATCTCTATTTTGAGAAATTACAAGTATTTTGAGCAGAAATACTGACCAAGCGTTGGGCCGCGATCTAGGACTTCCATTAAACTATAGATAATAGTCGTCATACTATTATAAACCTATTATATCAACTATCATACAATGCGGACAAATTGCACAAAACCTAGGCCTGTGCAAGTAATAAGTTTTTAGGGGTTATTGGCCGATAATAATCAAAACCTATATATTTTTACAACTACACTTCAGGAGTTCAGGCTTCAGTCTCCAGATTCCTTACCCACAGAAGCAACCTGATGGTCACTGACTGCAGTTCAAGGGGCCTGTGGTCTGAAGTACCTGGATCATTATTCTAAAGGATTAACTTGCAGCGATTCAGGAGAGGCTGGGCACTGACACAAGGTCAATGCTGGAGAATTGTTCTCCCTGGAGTTTCTCTCCCAGTCTCTCCCTCTGCACCATGGCTTTCTTGACACGTCAATT
The DNA here is from genome assembly GCA_022478985.1 of Massospora cicadina. Classification (NCBI taxonomy): domain Eukaryota; kingdom Fungi; phylum Entomophthoromycota; class Entomophthoromycetes; order Entomophthorales; family Entomophthoraceae; genus Massospora; species Massospora cicadina. Next base: position 87,448 of record JAKSZP010006931.1, read on the forward strand.
AGGCCAAGGTCAACCATTAAACCAGCCAACTCATAGGCTCCAGTATCAGAACTCCAGTTGCCTGAAGCCCCTAACCCTTCCATCCCTAAAGCAGACACAGTTCATGTCCTCCCCCAGCACTACTGACCCTTCCCCAGTGACTTCCTCCTAAATCTTTAGGCCATCCCCTTTCTGGAAGAAGGCCTTCCTTTCAGAGACAGAATTGAGTGCATATATGCTAATAAACCAAATTTATTTTTTTCAAAACAATGTCATTACTGCCAATGCTCTTCCAGGAACCAATACTCTTTTATCCAGCACCTTAACCTTGTCCACCAACTAAACCAAATTACCCCCTTTGGTTTCTCCCCCTCCCTTTTTCCCTCCTCTTAGGGAGAGTCTAAGTTTGGTTGATCCATCAAGTGAGAGTAAAATGATTGCTTCAGTGAACTTGTAATCTCAGTTCTCTTCTACCCCAGGTTTGTACTTGGTCTCAGTGAGGAAGCCAATATTAATTACATGTTGTTGCAATTGGAGTTTCACTTTCTTCCACTTACTGAGGACATTCAAACCCCATGCATTAGTAAATTCAACCCTGATCGCCATAGGTTAGAAACCAAAGAGGCTTCGGTGTCAGGATCTTGGGAATCCCCATCCTCTTCCACCTCAGCTGGTTTAGCAGGACCACGTTTCTTCCCCCTTTCAAGTACTAGACTGAGCAGTGGGTGGTGGCTGCTCAATCACAGCAGCCTCCACAATTTTGCCATTGCCAGGGTCCTCAATAGACCCCTCCGCTTTGGTTGGAGGCATTGGGTTAGAAGGCACTGGATCACTATTGCTAGCAGGAAGCACCTCCCTCACCTCCGCCTCTTCCTCTATGGTCCTCATGCGCTATGTCCCACCCAAATCCCTAATAGTCGCCCGCCTCTTATGAAAACAAGTGATGGGGAGAATTTATCCGTTTGGGAAGCAGCATTTTCCAAAATGTTCTTTGCAGATTTGGACAAAGCGCCACTTAGCTCAATTTGGAGTCTATCGGCTTCCCACGCCTTCCAGGTCTGCTTTGACTCCTTATTGACCTTTCTGGAACCTTTCAGCACCTCATTCACCGCCTCTGAACTGGCGTTGCCAGCCGCCGCCGCCTCCTTTGCTTTGGCTGATAACTCAGTTAGCTTCTATAACGCCTTCAGGAGAGTCAACTTTTCCTTCTCTGAGGGCATCATTGCTGGCACCCCCACGCTAGGCCCAGTAGGTTTGGCCACTGCCACAGGAGGTTGAACTGGGGACATTTGCTCTGACGTACTCCTTCTCACCACACAAGAAGAAACTGTCCAGCGGTACCACTGGGACACTTTAGCTCCACACTGTGACTGAACGAGGCAACTCTCCGTATGACTTTGAAAGTTTAACTTTCAAACCCAGTCCCCAGATCCTACTTTGACTTTTTCAAGCTACCTTCCTTCTGCTTCAAGTTCTTAACCATCTTGTTCTCATTAAAGTAGATCACTATGTCTAAGCCTTTCAGCTGAGACATCATGGCCTCTCTCATGAAAACAGGCGGCACATCCCTCAGAATGAACCTTCTGACCTTGGTGTCAATGTCAATACATACAGCCTTCTAGTTGTTCATGCTCAATCTTGCAGCCAAAACCTGTTCCTTTTGAAGCTTAGACTGGAAAGTCTTAAGTTTCAACCCAGGGGCCAAACATGAAATGTGAAGTGGGGCGAACCAGAACACCTCATTCATGCAGACCATGAGCATCTTCTTACACTCCCCAGTCTTCACTTCCACAGCATGAACCCTCTTGAGGCTCTCCACCATGCTCTCTGTCAGATCCTTGAAGATGCTAGGTTCCCCACTTTGAAAATCTTGGTTTCGACCCCAAATCCATTAGTAGCCACCACTGCAAAGGAGACTGGAACCTTCTGAGCAGCTGGGACCCCCCGGTGTTGATTTATTAATGTAGTTGGTCTCTCCGGTTTTTTTTGTGACAAAGTTTGCTCTCTGAGCCTTTTTGTGTGGGAAACATCACAGCCCTTTCATGTTGGTCTATTAATTTGATTGTGAGTTCTCTAACCTTTTACTGCACCAGTATAAGCCCATGTAAGCTACTGGCCGCTATTTAGATTTTAGGCCAACCTAGAAAACCGCGATGATTATTGTAGACAGGTGAGCCAAAGCCCAGACAATCAGGATTGCCACACTCTTGCCACTGAGAACTGCTTTTGCAGCACCCCACCTTGTAGGAAAGTAGTATGATAGATGGTATGCCTGACTCTTGCCTCCCCTTTCTGGCCATATTCCCCCAAAGGAGAGTTGAAGCACCTGCAAGAACATATCGGATTACAATCAATAGCTTCCATCCCACACCTCTTTCAGGCCACTACAGGACCCTTCCAAAATGCCTCTCTGGGTTCTGGTATTGGCTACTCACCCATATTTCCATGAGGTTTCCTTGGTCATGCCATGTGAAGGCTCCAGCTTACCCACCTTGCTCCCAACGGCATAATTATCATCCAGTACAAGTTTGTTGATGAAATAGTAGGAAAATTCAGAAGGAAATGCTCAAAAACCGTGGTATACCATTGAGGATGAAAATGATGAAGACCATTCTGCTGGAAATGCAGATAATAGTTAACACAGGGTTAACGCTAAAAAATTTCTTATTTATATGGAGAAGTCATTGACCCATAGAATAAATCAAGACTAGAGCCTTAGTTAGTGTTAAGGATTATATTCCAGGAGACGGCAAAATATGAACTCTACTGGTTAATTTGATTGAAAACTGATGAAAATGGAAAAGTAATCAAGCCATCTCATTTGGGCATCCAATCCTAATGGCCAAAATCAGTGAGCTCTATGTCTTTTTAACGTTAAAAGTGATGAATTTACTGGTGAATGTTGCTGAAGTTGTTAATATTTTAGTCAATTGTGAGCAACTGACGATGTTATCAGAATGACAGTAAATTAAGTCTTACAATTATTCAAAAATATTGGGTGATACTTGACCAGGATGAACATGACCTTAGATGCACATAAAATCTGATCCATAAGGTCAACACTGAGAATATTCACTAATAAAAACGATCCCTGGCCGCCTGTCCAAGGCTTCTAAAGCAGTAGTCAGTGAATAAATTAAGTAAATTGGTTAAGAATGGGCTTTTTTACAGTCTTCAAGTCCATTTATGAATATGATCCTTATTTTGAAGATGAAAACGGATTCAATTTTGTGGTGATTGGTTATCACAATTGAATAAAGTAACCAAAAGCATTTTTACCCTCTTCTGAAGATCAACTATGTGCTTAATCGCCTAGTGGAAGCCAAGAATTTTTTTGTGATGATTTGATCTCAGGATATTGGCAGATAAACTTGAAAATATGGTCAAGATAAATACGCAATAATCACTTCACAAGGATTAGATCAGCTGATGATAATGCTCCAGGGATTGTGAAGTGTGCCCTTGACTTTCCAGAGGTCAATAATTTTAACTAAATGACTTAAAGTTGTCTTGCATTTTGGTGTACTTGGACGACATTAACGTTTTCAACAGGACAAATAATAATCACCTGGAGCACTTGGAAAAACCTTTCCAAGGCCTATCAATGGTGAATTTGAAAATCAAGCTGAGGAAGTGAAATTTCTTCAAAAAAGAGATCTAGCATTTAAGAGTCGTGATAAACTTCAGCAGATTGCAACAGCAACTGCAGAAAATAAAGGCCATTGAGTGGATGTCAATCCTGAAGTGAATTCAGGCTATACCTATCTTACTTAAGATAGTCAGCTACTAATTACAATTTATTAAAGATTTTGCTTGAATTGGCAAACTAATCTTCCATTATTTTAAAACCAAAAAAGATCTATGTGGAATAATGAGGCCCAAGAAGCGTTTAATTAGCCAAGAAATACCTGATGACTAGTTCCGTCCTAAAAAACTCAAGTTTTAACTGGGAAATTATCATTCAGACTGATGCTGACTATTAGCGATTAACGCAATTTTAAGTTAATTAGATGATAACAGGGAAGAACATCTTATGGTTATTAGAGGAGGACATTAACGCCATCAGAAAGTAACAAAACCGTGACTGAACATTAGTGGCTTGCAGAGATTTATTCCTGTAAACAATTTTGAGTGTATATACATAGTTACTGTAAAAATTTACTGGTTTTGGTTATTAATGGCAAACAACCCCCAATAAACTTATTACTGCACAGGTTCATTTCTTGTGCACTTCATCTGCGTTGTATAGTATATTAGATTATTGATTGATAATAGTATGATGACTATTATCCATAGTTGAGTGAAATTCTTATATCTCAGACCAACGCTCAGCCAGTATTCTTGCTTGAAATACCTGAGATGTCATGATATAGGGATTTATTCCCTCATTCTGTCCAACCCAATCTTCTCTGAGATTCCCTGGTGACAGTCTCTTCAGTCCAACACACAGTCAGCAGCAATCCCTTATTGTTTCTCCTTCTCTAGATCCTGCTCAGATCTTTACTATTTTCCTTAAGAGTCTCCAAATTATCGCACACACCTATAATATCCTTAAGAAGAATAGGTCAATTAAAAGCTGATGATAGTTTACTTCTTAAAGTTATATACCAGGTGAAAACTATATTGATAAAATACTGTTGTATTATCTGTTTTTTTATTATGAGTGAATTCTAGGAATCTATAGTGGGGATTCAGTCATCTAACCCACAGTTGACAACTCTTTGATAAAATGGCAGCCATTGCCATTGAATCACCCATCCTCATCTCAGCAGCAATGGTCTTCCACATCCTGGCTAGGATTCCATTGTTGGACATCCTTGAGACCTAAATTTGAAGAGTCAGAAAACGTGTCCTTAAAGTTTTCCTTTCGATCCAAGTGAACCAACCATATTTGGCTATCGACCTGATTAGGTAATGGGACTTATTACCATTAAGGTAGGTCATGTACCAACTGATCGATTTGCTAGTTGCAGGCACAATAACTCGCCTCACAAATTGCTACTCATTCCCAATCAGTTGGTGATGAAACCTGGCCAATTCCAACTGGTACACCTGATAGGTATCACTATCAGATGCCCCTATTTCGTTGGCAACTCCACCCGACGAGATCTTAAGTATTCATCTGGTCAATCCCCAATGTTTATGACCAGGCAAATATCCCATAATCCCCCAAACATAGTTACTCCAAAATTCAGGCCAACCAATTTCCAATTCACCTCGCCTTAGGGAATTATCCCCTAGCGATTCCTGGTAATCTAGCAGGCTAAGAATATGGGCAAAAATCCCAACACATCCCCCCTCTTGCCTATATTTCCAGCGAGAAAATGACTGGGGCATGAGAACACCACTTCAGACACTCAGTCAAATACTTCATTGGCTCAAGCAGATTACAATCATTAATACTCAATGCTGCTCAGGACATCCTTTGGATTGCAGCGATCTTCCTCTTCCTCCTCAATACTGCCTACCAGAGTGCAGTCCCCATGATCTACTATCATGTTGGGATGATTGATTTACTTGTGATGATAACAGTCCCAGGATCCGGTTTTCTCTTCATCATGACATATGACCCACTGTCATATTTAGGATTCTTGGTCCAGCGTCCTCAATTTCCTGATTTTCTCCTCATCTTAGACAGAAGACTCTTGCCATCAATGTTCGTTTTGCAGCTCAATTAAGAATACTTACTTATGTATACCCTTGTAATTTCTCTCATAACCTCTTGGCTCAAGTCATTCCTAATTCTTCTCTTGGAGAGCTTATCCCATTAATTTTGAGTTTAATTTCTCCGAAATTGGAGCTTAATGGATTGTAGAGTGCATAATGTTAACTTTCATATAAGTCTGACATCCCCCTTTCATCCAGCTCATATATCAAATTCCAAGATGTGATACCAGCAGCTTCAAAATAGTTTGTCTGATCAAGATCTTCAGCTCTTCAAGCAGATGAGCCAGGATGCACAACGGAATCTCTTCTATGGTCCTTATAGACTCATACGCCTAGTCTGACACCAGTGGCTAGTCCTTCCATCTAATTACTGGAAATGGTAACCAATCCCTCCAAAACCAGGCTTGTGATCATTTTGAATAACTCTCGACCATTTCTTCCTCCGTCATCAATTGCAGAGTTAGATATTAAAACTCTCCTGGATTTGGCTCCTTTAGCAGATGCACTGACCATCATCATGGATGCTCCTGAGATTATGCCTTTTTCTCTTGATCGCTCTTTTCTTTCCAGGTCAGACCTGCTTCCTGAGTTCCTCTTCTGACTCAGACAATACTACAAACCTGCTATCCTGGCTACTGAGCTCACCATCAGTTACAGTATCTATTTTTGAGCTCCCCTATGCTGAATTACAGGCCCAAGTCA
>JAKSZP010006932.1:0-93472 GCA_022478985.1 Massospora cicadina
TTTTTGAACACATCATTGACCATCATGTGATTTAACAGAATAATGGTCACACCATCTTTTCTTTATTCAAAAAAGCCTTTCAAATGAGACTGCCAATGAATTAGCACATCACCTCTCATTGATTCATAATTGGCTTTCAAATGAGACTGCTGAATAATGGCTACAATTACTATCTAATGTATGTGAATGTAATAATGACATCCTGAAAATTAGGGTAGCTTATGAGAGAAGTAGTCACTTACAACAAATGAATGAAACAATCAGCAAGAAAAGGAAGTCATCTGATATTTCTGATTTCATGAAAGCAATCAATATTTTGCATTAGGCCCTATGCAATATGCAAAAAAGACTCTATATCCACAACAGCAGTTCAAGTTGAATATAACTCAATTGTCATCAATGATACATTCAGATCTAGTTGAATTGAGGATTGTTGTGACATGATCTCATTGTGCAACTAATAGTAAAAAATAAAACATTTCACCCAGGCCTTTTTTAATAAACTGAAAATATCATCTGGGCCTGAGGAATTATCCAAATTTATCAGACATTGAGCATACTAGTGAGAAAAATTGTGACTCATCTCAAAAATATATAAGTTCACAAAAATTTAGTCAAGGTTGGTGCAGAGGGCAAGTTAGTCTATTTGCACAAGATTTTGTTAATTTACTGAGCAATTTCCGCTACAATTGAGCTAAGGTGGAACTGTCATAGTGGCAGAAAGTCTGTAAAAGCTTTAGCGCATAAGCTAACTGAAAGTTGACGCATACAAATTAAAAATAGCTTTGCTGTGGCAAATGAAAATAATCCTTTGTATCATTATGTGGTTACATTCTTCCCCTATAATATTGACACTGATCAACTAGCACAAATTGTTGGTGATCCTATAATTAGGAATCTAGATGAAAATGTTCAAGAAGTAGAATTTGATAAGATGATTAGATATGTTTTTTTGTTAGAGAATGTGAGAATTTTTAGTGTTGTATTACATCATGCCAACAACAGTTTTATATCAGTTCTTGTAGAAATCAATGTACAGCAATAGTAGCGATTGCTTGTATTTCATTTTGTCTACTCATTCTGAATAAAAGATGTGCAAGTGTTTTAATTATGTACTCATTATGGGATATAGGTTACACTAAGAATGTATAGTAAACTGGTTTGCTCTTAATCCAGAAGAAGCAGGTATTAAATATTTGGGGGTGACAAATCTTCAATCTCATATGACATATAACAATCATAATGTTGACAACCATGTTTGTGATGAACTTGCTTTAGATGGCTACCTCATTAATGAGGATACTGATTCTGGATTTCCAATCACATAAATTCCTTAATCACGTTTTTCTATTAGTATACATGTGGAATACTCACAGTTAAATTGACATACGTTGCTCTATAATGTAATAACCAGGCTGATGTCACTTATTTCTAGCTATTTGATTTTCATTAGAGAGGACCTAAAGGCCATAAAGCACCAATGAGAGGTGTAACTTGCTGCATGCGTTCCAAAAATTGACAGTTTACACAAAATTTTATGTTATAATAAACACTAAAGCTGATAAAATACTTAATGTGAATATATAATATTTGACTACGTTAGAAATAATACCAGAAATATAGATATTCAACCATGTAAAGATAAAACTTTATCAAACATTGCTAATGGAAGTTGATAATCCTCCTTTAATCAAAAAGGATAAAAATGAGATAAATGTTATAGCAGCAGATTCTATTGTTAAAAACGCAGAAATTATGCTGTTTTCACCAATAACATGCTTCACTTGATAGATGATGGAATACCTTATGTTAATAGTGCTATTACTATTTATAATAAATTGAACAATAGCCAAGTAAGTTTATCTAATGTATGAAGAAAACAACATTGCCACTAAATATTAAAAGAGAACAACTAATGGAAGAGTTGGCTTGATATTTTCTTCTTCTGCAGGTAAAAATGGGTTCATAGAGCAGCGAGAAATTCCCATAAAGCCTTTGAATTATTTTTAAGCACACGTCATGGGAAGTGACAGAAGGTATAAACAGAATAAATACCTTATCTTTGCTTTAACTGTTGTCAAATACTTTTATGCTAAAGCTGGTATGTCTATCCCATGTAGAAGAGACAGGGAGATCACACACCGCAGGGTTTGATAGATAACATGATATAATTATGTGAAAGATAAGATGATCTGAATAATACTGGAGACAGGTTTGTTCATAATTTTTGTAATGGCTATGAGCCTGGGAGCTCCTACATGGTTTTTTAACTTATCATACAATGTCTTGAACTGGTTAGATATGCTAGAAAAGTTACTCATTGCTTCTGGTCTTCTTTTGAGTGAAGCTAAAAACTTGACTTTCTCTTAAAGAGTGTCCTTGTTCATCATTACCCAATAATTGTCACACGGCAATTTATGGTTTGATCAATGCACTAATCCAATATTTAAAAAATAACACAGACCGCTTGGGTGGCGCTATAAAAGATTTCTGGCACAGTATAGAGCTTCAAAACAGAAGAAGTCCTCATTTGCACATGTTGGTCTGGTGTGGAAATGTTCCTGACTTTACTACAAGGCAGGAAATGGATATGATTAACAAAGTTGTGTCTTGGTCATTGGATTTTAACAATTCAGCATTACAAAATATAGTGTAAAGTGTACAAATGCACAAACACACTTCTAACTGTTACAAAGACTGCAGCAACTGTACTTGTAAATTCAGATTTTCAGACCCATCAGAGATCAAAAAGTGTGTCTAGGTCCAGATGAAACACTTGCAAACAATGGCCATCTTTGCTTCCTGCAAAGAATTGCAGGTAAGGTATTGTAATAAATATAAGCTGGATCTTCTAACTCTCCTGGAAAGGAATAAGGATGTACAACCAGAGGGTTCTATTGCCAACATTGCATACTATTTGGAAAGTATATCAGCAAGTGTAAGCTTGATGACACTGGTGATGCCATTAACAACCCATACAAAAGGCTAAAAGACACGGTGGAAATGTAAAAATTTAAACTAATCTTCAGTAACAATAAAAATTCTTTCTTTGCAGTTAGTCAATGCCCACAAATGCGCTTATGGATTTTGTCGCCTTCTTCTTAAAATGTCTTTGTTCAATGCTGTCTTTATAAATAGCTGAAATCATAATCAAAGATTTTATATTCTACAATTAAAAGGTGATGAACTTTAACTTTCAATAACATCTATGATAACTACATTGAGAGACCAGATGAACTCAACAAATTTTGATTAACTGAATTTGCTGTCAGATATGAGATGATGACAAATAAGGTTTGGGCAGAAGATGATGGATGTTGACCTAAATGAAATATCAAGGAATAAATTTCAATGTATATATATAAGGAATAATGCATGCATGAAAATAAAAAAACAAGCCAGCCAGCTATGCTTGTAAGTCTTGGGGAGCAACCCCTGCGGTTTGATTGGGAATTATTCCCATTTCAGACAAGAATGAGAAAAAGCTGATTTCCATCTCCCTTGTCACCCTGGGCGATTTAGCCCATGTGGTAGATGAAAGGTGGGTAACGGTGTATTCCTTGAAGGTTGCTTTTTCCTCATGCCAACTACCCCTGAGTTAGTGAAGAGAATTCAGGGTGTGGGGAAGTGGCGGCGGCCAATGGCCACCACCAGAGGGGGAATTGGTTTTTTGTTGAGATTCAAAGGTCAGGTCCTTCAAAGACTACATGATTATTAGTCATAAGTAGTGCCAGCGGAATCTCTTAGGTGTCTTTTCCTCTCTAAGGAAATCTCTCAACGAAACAGCGTCATCAAGGCAAATCTCTGCTATCTGAGAAGGCAAAATCTCTAGTCAGAGTTAGGCAATTTCTTATCAGAAGATGTCGTTGTTAAAGCAAATCTCTGCTGATTGAGCAGGAAAAATATCTGCATAATGTGCAGGCAATATTTAGCTAAACTAGGCAACAGTAAATGACTAAAGATGTATTATATCAAGCGTAAGTTTATTTAGAATTAAATGGTATTTTAATTAGTACCATACAAAATCAAGAATAAAATTTAAAAAGGGAAGGGGATAATCCAGATGGCGAGAGATAGGCATATACCACGTGTGAAGGTAGAAATAGATTTTAGGATGTATGAGATAAAGACACAGTTTAGGTTTAGGGTTGGAGTAGATCAAGCTTCATCTTTGTGAGCTTGGCTGAGATAATGGTAACACAGTTAAATGGTTTCCATTATCTGCCATAATGAGCCAACAGATAGAAAGGTAGAATAGGTGACACAATGAAAAATATGTGGCGTGGGGTTAATGAGGTGGTTAGATGAGCAAAAACTAAATACATCTTCATGCCTAATATCAGGATGAATAGTAACTCAGATTGGGAATTACCCTAATTATCAGTCATTGGAGCTTAACAGGTCAATTCATCCTGAATTTAATAGCTGTGAGTCAGCGTTACTAACCATTTGATGCTAGATAAATTAAGACTAATAATTTCCAAACTTGATCCCAATAAAATAGTGATTATTAAATTAATTATAAATATAAACTGAAATCTATTAAATATATAGAATTATTGTAAGCCCAAGGTGAGGCTTCAAACCTACTAAGGTGAATCATAACAAGGGAGTTGGCAGCTATTCTCCCTCTCAAAAGGTTGTCTCCAGACGTTCAAGTTCTGCAGATGTAGTTAAATTAAAATCTTCCATGAATAGATTAAATAGATTAGTTTTTGGGCTTTGGAATTCCCATCCACCATGTCCCTTTGTTGCTGGTAATCATGAGTCCGTCATTGATAGGTATGGCTGCAACAAACCCCTTCTTGACTCAGTGGGACCAGCCATATAATTGTCCTGGCCATGGGTGCATCCAGTCACCCGCTGGACAAAATGACGCTGATCCACCAAGTGAAATCACGTTGGGAGGGAAAAGTTGGCAGCAATATTCAAGTGTGAGTCAGTTGGTCAGTCCAGGATCAATTCAGCGTCATAGAAGTTATGAATTCCAATCTAGCGCAATCAAATTGTGAAATTATATATGATAGTAGATGCAACTGTTTGGGTTCCCAATTTAGTTTATGAGCTTATAGTAGCAGACCCTGACATGTTCCGCTGTCACTCCATTTTTCCCCTTTTTGCCCTTTGAAAAGTTCTAATAAAACAATTACTAAAAAGGATTAATTTATATTTGTGATTCTTAGCAGCCTGCCGGAGATTCTGTAACAATGGTTTTCAGTTTTGGGAATTGGTGGCTGGTGCCCATGGCTGCTTTATTACTGTTACATCCAACAATATGGCTGGCTGTACCGCAGGTTTCTGGCTGGTGTTCTGGGCGGTCATTCACCCTGAGTTTCAGGCCAGACTTATTATTATCGTTAGCACGCTCCATGACATAATGAAGCGACCACATTTTGGTCTGTCTCCACCCTCCTTAGTAAGAAGGGTGCTACAATGATTTTGTGTCATAAACAAATGACCATTTCTTCTGCTCAAAAGTTTTCACCACGGTTAGGAGGTATCTCATAACCACAACAGCGATAGGTTTTCCTGCTTCCCACATGTGAAACGGTTGGGGCCCTATTTCTCTCCACACAATCTGTCCAGCTTGGACGGCTTGCAAGTGTGGGGATGTTGTTCATCCTTGTAGTTACTTTCCCACCTCCCTAACCCGCTGTTCTGTGCTTAGGGGAAGGTGTCCAGGCGGTACAGTTGGACGCTCCAGGGGAGCTGACGTATGTGAATCCATTGTAACTTTGTTGACTACTGGGCAGCCACTGGAGGTGGAGGTGGCTCATGTGGCTGGTAACAGTTCCCTCTCCTGAGAGTGCCCCAGGAGTTAGTCAGATGGATATCCCTTTTTCCACACTTATATCACGCAAGATGGCTAAGAACCAAGATCAGGAGTATCTTCTGTTACATGTGCAGATCAAGTTGGGCTCTCATATGATATCCATGGTGGCTCTCCTGGACACGATGCAGCCAGGAACCTTATAAGCTTGCAGGTCGCTCAGGGTTTGGATCTAGATCTTGATGTCAGTTCATTGGTATTGAGTGCATACTCGGCCTCAATTACATGTTATGTGGTGAGGCAGCCCAACCATTCTCAGTACATGGGTATGGTTTCTGGATTGGTTCACCGCTGTACAGATTTGTTATTTCCTGTTATCCTTGGGGTTATGTGGTTGCAGAGGCAACAGGTGAGTATTGAACTGGAGCTCAGCATGTTGTCATTCACAAATCTGCATGTGTGCGGCGAATTTCTACTTATTGATAACTTTTCCCCTGCTGGAGCAGTGGGGTCAATTTTTTCAACTCATTCCCCCACAGCGCTGCTGGCGGATTTTCCTTCTACCTTGGTCCAGTTTCAGAATATTTTTGATATGAAAAAGTCCAATCGCCTTTCCTTCTATTCTAAGTATGATCTGAACTTCTGATTGTCAGTAAATTTAATTAACATCAACGGCCCCTTTACCTCTATACCAAGCAGGAGGACAAGGCCCTGGAGGTGTGGTTGGATAACATTCTTGTAAAGATTAAGTGTTCAAGGAAATATCTTCCAAAGCCTCGCCTATAGTTTTTTCTCAGAAGGCTGATGGTACGTTGCACCCCTGCATCAACTATGGTCGTTTAAATAATATTACAGTTCACAATCCCTATCCCCTTCCCCTCAAGAAGACAATTAGCCAGGTGATTTCAAAATCTTGGGTGTACTAGAAGCTTGATCTTGTGAGTGCGTTCAATCAGATTTGAGTGGTGGAAGGCCAGAAGTGGTTTATGACATTTCATACTTGGAAAGGGATCTTCCTGTTTCTCATGATGCCTTTTGGCTTGAAAAAATGCTCTGGCCACGTTCCAGTGAAAGATTGATGATGTTCTTGGCGACTTTCAATTCACCTATGTGGTGGCATATATCAACAATATTCTCGTGCATTCCCCTACTCATGAGAAGCATCAAAAAGAACCTGGAGGTGGTGCTGGCTGCGGTGCACAATACTGACCACTATAGGAAGCCCTTTAAGCGTGAGTATTTCAGGGATGAGGTTGCATTCCTTGATAATTTGGTCCTGAAGAATGGTTATGCGATTCCTCCCAGCAAGCTTAAGGCTATCCTGCGTGGCTGACCACCACCACCCAGAAGCAGTTGCAGAGCTTTTAGACGCCATCATATTTTTTTAGAAATTTTCCTCTGAGATATTGAAGCTGGCTAGGCCGCTGTATCCTTTGAGAAGAAAGAATTTTCCATTCTTAAGGAAGGCAAAATGCAACAGGATTTTGACGCCATCAAGGTGGTGTTTGTGGAATCACCATTCTCAAACATGCAGACCCCACTAAACCTTTCATCATAGCATGTGATGCATTGTTGGCCGACGTTGTAGAAGTGTTGTTTTAAGAGAAGGATGTTTTGGAACATCTTGTAACTTATTTTTCTTACAAGTTTGTTTTGTCTGAATAGTCCTGGGCCATTTATGATAAAGAGTTGTCCACTGTGGCGTTGTTGCTTATGCATTGGTGGTACCTCCTTCAGGATGCACAACATGGAATGACCATTGGGTGGACCATCAGGCCCGCTTGTACTTCCGTAGAACTGTAGAAACTGGTTCATTGATAGACCCAGATATATTGAGATCTCTGAAGCTTTAATTTTAGGTATGAATTAGTCAAAGGTTCCTTGAATGTCCTCCATGACTTTTTGAGCCAAAACCCATCTTGAGTCTGACAGAGAAGGAAGGATAGGAACTAACCACAGCGATTCCGCCAGCCCATTTCTGGCCTATCTCCTCTTGCAATTCCAGTGGCAGAGTGGAGTCCAGAGGTTCCATTGGTCGCTCAGGTATTGGCAGGTCAAATGGCCTTCATGGAAGGATTGGAGCTGATTGACAAGATGAGTCTTTGGCACATTGGCGTACTCATTATTTGTTAGGTGAGGGTGCAGTTTTGTTTATTCCTGAGTCTGGGTTCTGCCCTTACTTTGTGATGGGGTGATTTGGGCTCACCATAACCCTCCGGCAGTGGGTCATCCAAATAATAAAAATGCCTTGACCTGGTGAAGTAGATGTACAACTGGCTGGGGATCTCTAAGGATGTCCCAGAATGGATATCTAGTTGTGTCACATGCATGTGGAAAAGTCTGATAGATCAGGTCAGAATGGTCTTCATCCCCTGCAGCAGGATGAAGGCTTGAGGACCTCAGTACCTGTCAACTTCATTGTTGAGCTTCCCAGCTCCAATGAGTTTTATGTGATTATGATGGTGGTATACCGCTTTACCAAGTTAGCCTTATATATCCCCTGTTCATCGGCTATTACCTCAGAGAAAACTACCCAGCCCTTTGTGCGGCATGTCTTCTCAATGTTTGGGTTGCTGCAGAAAATTGAAAATGACGGGGTCACAGTTTATGGCGCGCTTTTGGATGGCCATCCTAACTAAATTGAGAAAAAAGCCAAGCCATTACATCGCCTACCTGCCCCATTCTAATGGGCAAATGGAGAGGGTCAACCAGATTCTCAAGCAGTATCTCTGGAGTTATGCCACCGCCGTTCAGGATACTTGAGCAGATGACTTTATGTTGGCACATTTTTCATACAATAATGCCTCCTATGTCACAGATTCGGCTAAGAAGAACTATAATGGGCTCCCAGTAAGGGAGCGCAAGCACCCTGTGGAGGCCCCAGAATTCCAAAGGCATAGCAGTCCAAGTGGCTAATAAAAGTGGGGTTCTATGGGAGATGTGAGGAAAGTAAAAGTTCAGTAATGTACCAAAGGCCCCAAGGCAAACCAGATGGTTGCGTTGGGGAAACCGCGAGTCTTGCAGGGGCAAACCCCAAGGGTGGGAGAGGAAGATTGGATGATGACTCCTCCAGGGTTCACGGTTGCTGGCCTTAGGATTTGGATAGGGGGGATTGCATGCCAGCGAGGGATGGCACAGAGGCCGCCATGTGATTATAAATGTGAGCGGAGGTATAGTAAGTCCCATGAGAGGGGCTGAAACCAAGCTTCCCCTGGAGGGGGCGCTCTAGGTCCCACTGGTGGGCTGATCCAGCAGTGGCTTGGGCGGCTATGGAAGCCAAGTCCATGAGTAGTGGGGCAGAAACGCTCAGGTGCTTTAGCTGGGGAGCAGTTTTGGAGGACTCAGCGACAAAATGAACAGAAGGGTCTCCATTAAATGGATGCGCAAAAATGAACGAAGCAGCGGGTTTGTCATCAGGGGTGAGGCGGATTAACGCATTTACAATCTGCTGCCACATGGTGGGATCAAGTGACAGAATAACCCAGTCAGTGAACATCAGTAGGAGAACTTGTGCGATAGCACGTTTTATCAGATTGATTGGCAGAATTTTTATAAAATTAAAGAGGTAGACAGAGGCTGTGTCAAGCTAGGTGGGAAATTCAATTTTTATTAAGTGGAAAGAAAGAGAATGAACCAAAAACTACCTCGCCTGGGGCAGTTGCCTTAAGAACTGGGCTGAATGCATGAGGGAGGTATCAATGGATTGGTCATTGAGGGGTTGGCGATAGGATTTGGTTGGCTGTCTTGGAGGGAGTAGAATGCTGCTCCAGATTTTGGCAAAGTCAAGAAAACTTTTGCAAATTTTCCCAGAAAATTGGGGCCAAATAAAGTTGATACTACCAATATGGGTTTTGGTGACCTGAGCAGCCTGTTTGCATGGTTTGGGTGGTCCAGATTCATCCCAGGAGGCAGGGGTCCTTAAATTGTATTATTTGCAACTTGAGCTGATCCCTCGATTGGACTACTTGTGCGATCTAAACTCCCTGGATCCATTTTGGAGCATTGGGGAAGATGATTTGAGTTATTCAGGCCCTGGTTTGAGATCTGAGCCATATCACAATCTGATTTCTGGAGCAGGCTAGTCCAGACCAACTCCCTAGTCTGAAATTTTCCAGCTGACCTTCAATGTTGGGAATTGCCATTTTCCCAAAATTCTGATGTGGTTTGTCTGGGAAGTGGATGGTCCTAGGGGCCTCTCCATGCCCCCTGATGTGCGCAATCCCCCTGCAGACCACTTCTATGAAACTTACCAGGGTTGAGGAGGGGGGAAAAGGTGGGAGTGGGATATATTTGGGTGGGAAAGAAGTCACCCAGCGCTCATCTATCACATGGGCTAGGCCGCCCAGCTGTGACAGAGGGTCCACTGGAGTCTTGGGGCCCCTTTTCATCCGGAAGGGGTGCTGATCCCTATCCAGTTGCAAGGTCTGGTCCCCAGGACTTAAACTACCCTTTCCTTTTTTGACAGGGAGGATTCCACCTCCAGGGGCATGGACCAAAGCATAGTTCTTGTGGCGCTTTGGTAACTTTATGGCCAGAATGGCCGCAATCTTCTGGGGAGGGCAGGAGGCTGTCAGGTGGGAGGCGTGGAATTCCTCTATCATGTCCTTGCAGTTTGTATAATTACGCACGTTCACCCAGCTGTTCTCATATGAGGGGTAACCTTTCCAGGCGACCAAGTACTGAATGGATTGGTGGGACCTTTGGGAAGCCAAAATGGCCTCCACCTCTGCTTCCTGGGATTCCCTAATGTTAAATGGCTCTGGGGATGTTGTCTTTTCCCCCTTAAAGGGGGTTAGGAGGGAGGTGTAGAAGACATTGTGCTGCTTCCAGTGCATGGGCAATCTCAGGTGGTAGGCTCCATTGCCTAAATCCTTCTTAACCTTGAAGGATCCTGAGCATTTGGCTGCAAGCTTGCAGGTGGGGGCTTTCAGGGGAAAGTTGCGAGTATCTAACATGACAAGGGAACCAACCTTGATCTCATGCCCTGGAAGATGCTTCCAGTCAGTAAACTTCTTGTAGTCCTCAATGGACTTTGTCAAGTGTTCGTGAACCAGGTTGTGCATCTCGTGGAGAGAGCTTATGCAGTCCATGGCAGCGGGAACTTCTGAGGAGAGTTGAGGGGCCAATCTGGAAAGAGGGTTATACCCCAGAGTTGCCTCAAAGGGAGAGAAGCTGGTTGAGGAATGTTGGGAGTTGTTGTATGCGAACTGTGCAAGAGGTAGATCCTTGGCCCAGGTGTCTTGAGAGGCCGTCGCATAGCAGCACAAGTACTGCTCCAGTACCTGGTTCACCTGCTAAGTCTGCCCATCGGACTGGGGGTGGTAGGCAGTGGATCTACAGGGCTTGATGTGAAGGAGGGTCAGCAACTCTTCCCAGAACTGGGCCGTGAACTGGGGTCCCCTGTCACTCATTATCTCCTTGGGGAGACCAAACATGGCAAAGACATGGTTGACAAATAAATTTGCGGTCTCCATTACAGTAATAGAAGAGAGGCAGGGGATGAGAAGTGCAAACTTGGTAAATCGGTCTCTGACTACCATGATCGCATCAGAGCCACAAGAGGGTGGGAGCTCCATGATGAAGTCCACTGAGACTGAGGTCCATGGCCCCTCAGCCTGCTGCAAGGGGTGTAACAGTCACTTCTTCCCATAGCAATACAATTTTGCCTGGGTGCAGGTGACACAACGAGAGATCCAAGCAGGAATATCCTTTGAGGACCCAGGCCAGTTGTAAGTTCTCTTTATGAGATCTGCACACTTTTTGATACTGGGGTGGCCGACGGTCTGGGGGACATGGTGTTCCTCAATGACACAGCTGCGTAGGGAAGGGGGAACCCATACCCAATCACAGAACCAGATTGTTCCATCCTGCAAAGTATATGGAGTTTACTTGTGGCGCATGGACTCTAAGTCAGCAAGAAGCTCAATTCCTTCAGGGAAGCAAGTTTGGGAAGTGAGGACACTTGGGAGGAGCGGAGCATCAGGGTCTAAATCAGCAAAGGACACAGTAGGGGGCCAATTAGAGGATTTGGGAGGGGGACACTACCATTGTAAGGTCTAATGGTTCTTCTTCCCCATTGGGAGACAGGGAGGGGTTTTGGCTGAACATGTCCAGCAAAACGTTCAGGGGACCTTTGATGAATTCATACTTAAAATGTAACCCAAAGAGGACTTGATACATGCGAGCTTGCCAATGTCCTAGCTTCTGAGGTTTGTGGTAGTAGAGCAGGGCCTTATGGTCCATCTGAATGGTAATTTCATGCCGGGCGCCCTACAGGAGGTATCACCAGTGGGTGAGCGACCACGCCACTGCCGCTAGCTCCTTATCATATACCATCCACTCTTGATCTGTTGCGGTAAACTTCTGGGAGTAATAGGCCACTGGGTGCTCAACTCCCTCATGCTCCTGTAGCAGCACGGCACCCACTGCCACTGACAAGGCATCGCAGGCTACTATGAAGGGGTGGGAGGTGTTGGCATGCCGCAGGACAGGGGCTGTGAGAAAACCTCCTTGATAGCCTCAAAGGCCTGCTGGCACTTGGGGGACCATTTAAAGGGGACGTTCTTCCCGGTGAGGGGTGCAGGGGTGCTGCCAGTTGGGCAAGAGCGGGGGAAAATTTCTTCAGAAAGGTGATGGTTCCAAGAAAGCTGCAAAGCTGTTTTTGAGTGGTTGGGGTAGGCCAAGACTGAATAGCCTCCAGATTGCAGGGGGGACAGCATAACCATCCTTCAGGACAAGATTCCCTAGGAAGCTAACCTCGTCCTAATAATTCGCATTTGGAGGGTTTAACAAATAGCCCTGCCTTGTGGAGGGCTGCCACTACCGCTTTGAGGTCCCTGGTGTGTTGTTCAGGGGTGGGGGAATGGACCAAAATGTCATCAATATAGGTCACCGCACATGAGAAGTGCAAGTCCCTCAACACATCGTCAATGGGGCGCTGGAAGGTGGCTGGCACATTCTTCAAGCCGAACAGCATCACTCTGAACTGGAAAAGCCCCCAACAAGTGCAGATGGCTGTGAGCCACTCCTGTCCCCTCACCACCCTCACCTGATTGAAAGCGTTCACCAAGTTTAACTTCAAGAAGATGCGAGACTTGGTAATGGCCTGAGCAATTCTCTGATCTAAGGGTGAGGGGTATGAGTCAAGAATAGTAATGTTGTTGAGGTGATCATAGTTGTGCAGGGACGCAGGGACCCATCTGCTTTCCTAGCAAAAACTATGGTGGAGGTGACCGGGAGAGACTTCTTGATGAGCCACCCCTTCTCTAGCATCTCGTCCAGACAACTGCCCAGATCCATAACCTCTTCCTTTGTGTAGGGGTAGAGGGGGCAGTTGATCTTGACTAGGTCGACTGTCAGCTGGAATGTCAAGTCATATTCAGAATGTGAAGGGAGCTTGGATGCCAGGGACATGTTGAAGATGGCCTATATGGGGCTAGGAAGGAGGGAAAGTATGGAGGGAGATCAACTAGTATGGGGTCCAGTGAGGAGATGGAACCAAGAGATGTGCCCTGAGGAAGGGTCTTTAGCAAGGGAAACTCACCACTCAACTTGAGTTTTTTGATCAACAAGGATTTGGTTGCAAGATTGATGTGAACTTGTTGGCGGCGCCACCAGCCCACCCCCAAGATTACAGGGTAGAGCAAGTCCTGTACCACTGAGAAGTGGTTGGTGAATCTAAAGTCATGAACTGAGAAGTGCAATGGACATTGGATTCGGTAGGATATCAAGGACTCTGACAAGGCGCGCAGGATGTATGAAGCTTCCTCCATCGTTAGGTCCAAGGACTGTGCCACACCAAGGTCAATAAAGTTACCCACCGCTCTGGTGCCAAAGAGGGCTTGCACTGTGATTTCCCCTGACTCTGAGGGAAAGGAAATGGGAAACAGGAAGTACACTTAGTCCTCTTTATTAGGTGAGCCAGAGAAAGGGCAGCTGAGGAGGGAGCATGACCCATCATCAGGTGAGACTGTCCTTGGGGCGCAAGGCTGGGGCGCAACTGATGCAGGGTCTCTACTACAACCTTGTCCCAAATGGGCAGTTGAGGGCTGATGCATACACCCGCTCCACTCTCTTCAGGGGGGAGGAGGGGTCACCCGGGGGACAATTTCACCACAATGAGCTGACTCCGAGTGCTGGGGGCCCAAAGATCCAGCCTCCTGATCTGGGCTGTGGGCAGGCAGTGCCATAGGCAGTGGTTCCCCTGGGTGGAGGTATCCGAGGCGGCCACTGAGGGGGAACAAAGGGCATCCAGACCAGGGGGGCGCTTCCCTTGGCCACAACCACTGGCAGGGGTAGGTGTGGTATGGGGTGTCTTGGGGGCAGTGATGGGACATGTGGGGTTGTGCAAGGGCCTGGCCCCAATTTCACGGGCCACAGAGAACACGATCTTTAAGGATCCAGGGAGAGGGTACCAAGCTGTGTGGGCCCCCGTAGTGGGGTCCAGGGCAGCGCAGAATGCGGAGATAGTGATTTCAACAGGGATGGGTACTGTTGGAGCCAGGACTGCAAAGGCCTCGATCAGAGAGGGTAGGTCCATGGCTGTCTGTCCCAAGGTAAACAGACGGAGGCGTGCCAGTATTGACTCAGGGGCCTGGACCGCAGAGGTGACCAGCGCCAACAAGGGGGTGGGGTTGCCCAACTTGGAAGTAGAACGGAGCACTCCCCTGACCCAATGACAGGCGTCCCCATCCAGGGCGTCGAGGAGAGCCACACTCTGCTGTGCATCAGAGGGAAGTGGGGATTTACCACCATTGGCAGTGAAGTGCACCTGGAGCTCTGCCATGATGCCCAGAATTTGATCAGCCACCTCATCAGAAGGGATAGGGGGAACCCCCAACCCTATTACATTAACTGATGGAGTGGCGCTCACCATTGGAGCTCAGCGGGGTGGGGACCAATTAAGCAGAGCCTGGCAGCAGATCTGGATGAACAAGGCCACCAACCAGCAGGAGAAGGCCAGGTCATAGAGGGAGAACACATTCAGAGTGAGGGCGTAGGCCAGCGCTTCACCCACGCCAGCGAGGAGGGTGGAGAAGGCTGAGATTAATGGTTGGTTCATTATGTCACAGATTTGGCTAATAAGAACTAGACTGGGCTCCCAGTTGGGATGCGCAAGCACCCAGTGGAGGCCCCAGAATGCCAAAAGCATCATGGTCTGAGTGACTAATAAAAGTGGGGTTCTATGGGAGATGTGAGGCGAGTATTGTGGGGTAACCCCCAAGGGCAGGAGAGGCAGGGAGGATGATAATTCCTCCAGGGTTCAGGGTTGCTGGCCTTAGGATTTGGATAGGGGGGATTGCATGCCAGCGAGGGATGGCACAGAGGCCGCCACATGATTATAAATGTGAGCGAAGGTATAGTAATTCCCATGAGAGGGGCTGAAACCAAGCTTCCCCTGGCGGGGGCGCTCTAGGTCCTACTGGTGGGCTGAGACAGTGGCAGCTGAGGCAGCTATGGAAGCCAAATCCACAAGCGGTGTGGCAGGGTCACTTGGGTGCTGCTCTAGCTGTGGAGCAGTTTTGGAGGAGTCAGTGCCAAACGGATGGAAGGGTCTCCAGTAAATGGATAAGCAAAAATGAATGAAGCAGCGGGTTCATCATCAGGGGTGAGGCGTATTATTGCAGTTACAATATGCTGCCGCATGGTAGGATTGAGTGACAGAATAACCCAGCCAGTGAACATCGGCAGGAAGACTTGGGCGCCGGCACATTTCATCAGATTGATTGGCAGAATTTTTATAAAATTAAAGAGGTAGACAGAGGCTGTGGCAAGCTAGGTGGGAAATTCAATTTTTATTAAGTAGAAAGAAAGAGAATGAACTAAAAACTACCTCCGCCAGGGGCAGTTGCCTTAAGAACTGGGCTGAATGCATGAGGGGAGGTATCAAGGGATTGGTCATTCAGGGGTTGGCAATAGGATTTGGTTGGCTGGCTTGGAGGGGAAAGAATGCTGCTCCAGATTTTGGAAAAAGTCAAGAAAACTTTTGCAAATTTTTCTCAGAAAATTGGGGCCAAATCAAGTTGATACTATTAATATGGGTTTTGGTGACCTGAGTCAGCCTGTTTGCATGGTTTGGGTGGTCCAGATTCATCCCAGGAGGCAGGGGTCCTTAAATTGTATTATTTGCAACTTGAGCTGATCCCTCGATTGGACTACTTGTGCGATCTAAACTCTCTGGATCCATTTTGGAGCATTGGGGAAGATGATTTGAGTTATTCAGACCCTGGTTTGAGATCTGAGCCATATCACAATCTGATTTCTGGAGCAGGCTAGTCCAGACCAACTCCCCCAATCTGAAATTTGCCAGCCGGGCTCCAATGTTGGGAATTGCCATTTTCCCAAAATTCTGATGTGGTTTGTCTGGGGAGTGGGTAGTCCCAGGGGCCCCTCCATGCCCTCTGATGTGCACAATCTCCCTGCAGACCAAATCTATCAAACTTACCGCGGTTGAGGAGGGGGAAAGGTGGGAGTGGGATATCTATGGGTGGGAAAGCAGTCGCCCAGCTCTCATCTATCACATGGGCTAGGCCGCCCAGCTGTGACAGAGGGCCCACTGGAGCCTTGGGGCCCCTTTTCATCTGAAAGGGGTGCTGATCCTTATCCAGTTGCAAGGGCTGGTCCCCAGGACTTATATCCCACGCGTTTACCAGGTTTTCGTCTTATGAGGCCATGTTGGGGTATAATCCCTCATTCTCTCCAGGTCTGTGCCTTCACTTGGGGGTCCCTGATTCAGAGAATCATATACAACAAATTTATATCACTCTTTCTCTGGTCCAGGAGCATCTGTCCAAAGCCATCAGCGATTACAAGCAGTTTGCAGATTAAAAACATCTTCCCACCATGAGATCATGGTGGGCTCATTGTTCATGTTTGATGTATGCCACCTGTGTATGAAGTTGCCCATATGGAAGTTTATGAGTAAACTTTATGGCCTTCACATGGTTAAGTAAAATTTGAGTATAGGGGCCTTCTAGTTGGCTCTTCCCGCTAATAGGAAACAGCACCCTGTCTTTCACATTTCCCTGTTATCACCATTCAAAAAAACGTCACCG
This sequence comes from Massospora cicadina, assembly GCA_022478985.1. Taxonomy (NCBI): domain Eukaryota; kingdom Fungi; phylum Entomophthoromycota; class Entomophthoromycetes; order Entomophthorales; family Entomophthoraceae; genus Massospora; species Massospora cicadina. Next base: position 16,825 of record JAKSZP010006932.1, read on the forward strand.
GTGGATCCTGAGCTGGTGGTGGTTGAGGACTCAGTGGAGGAAGAAATGGAGGCTATTTTGGAACCTTATTGCTTTATTGCTCAGTGCAGTATTTAGTGACATGAAAAGGATTCCCCTTGGTTAAAGAAGCTGGGGTAGTGCCCACAATTTTGCAAATTGTCATGCGTTGGTGAAGTCTTTCCACTTTGCACACCCTGAGATGCTCCCTGACCTACCCAGAAGGTTGCCTCCATCTTGGAGATCAAACTCTCAAAGGCACACAAAAGTGTTGCTATGGCCCAGGTTCCTGGGGGGCAGGTGTACCCCTGAATTGAAAAGGAGAGGTAATGTAAGTATTTGAGAACAACCTCTGCAGCTTTATCAGAAGGTCTTCCCATTTCATATTAAGAAGCGGAAAAAGACAGCGGCTATCCTTTTGTCACCATGGTCAATTTAGCCCGTGTGGTAGATGAGAGGTGGGTGAAATTGTATCCTTTTAAAAGTTGCATCATTTTCCCCTATGCCAATCACCCATGAGTTGGTGAAGAGAATTCAGGGTGTGTGAGGGGAAGTTGCGGTGGCCAGGGGCCTCTCCAGCAGGGAGTCGCAGTAATTCTCCCCCTGTCAGAATTGCAGATGACCAAATAGTCCAACCCTTTGACCAAATATGAGATTCAACAATTAGGTTATAATTGTAGAGGGTCAGCAATAGTGGCCAACTGATGAGAATATCGTCAGGTGGAATCCCTGATGATATTAATAGTCACTGACTATGAATTATTGTCAGGCATCATCCCCAATGATATTTGAGGCCGCAAACAGATGATAATTTCGTTGGGAATTATTCCAATGAAATTAAGCAATAATTTAGTATTGGGATAATCCCCAATAGTCAAATTATAGGGAATTGTTCAGAGTGGAATAGATTGGGGTTGTCAGAAACTACCAAAACGTTTGAATGCTGGAGGAAGAGTGGAATCGTCATCAGCCAAAACAATCAGTTTCATGTACCTAATACCAATTGTTTGGTCCACTGAACGCCCAAGGAACACGCTGCCTAAAAAACCCAAGGCAAAAGTACCTAACAAGATTCAGTTCCTAACACTAAGGGTCAAAACCAGTATAGGAGCATAAATATTCTCATTGGATAGCTGAAAAGTTGTGTGCTGATTCTAACTATAAAAACCCCAAATAATTCCCTAATAAAATTAGATTCAACTTGATATTAGCTTAGTTGTTAAACATTGGTTGTTTTAACATTACTCTTAAGAGAAGAGTGTAAGGATCAGATATCTTTAGGTTGGCAATATCAAAACCTCCACTTGGCTCTTTGAAAAGGGAATAGGGAAAGTGTTCCCTACCAGAATATCTTCAAGAGGAAGAAGCACCAGTTTAGCGTTGGACTTTACTCTCAACGTGGCTTTTGGTCAATCAACCATAATAATAGTCTTCATACTATTATTGCCCCAGTCTATCAATCTCCTTCAAATAATCAACGCCAGGATCCACGAATCTGTGCAGTTGAAGTCCAGGGCTAAAAGCGAGCTGAAAAGCCCAAGATTTTAACACCCCCTCAAAAGGTTGTTTGACAGTTCAAGTTTCGCTGATATATTTAGATTGAAATCCGCTGAGAGTAAATTGAGTAAATCAGTTTTAGGTGTGGGAATCCCCATCCGCTGTGGCCCTTTATCAATAGTAAACATGAGCCCATCTCTGATAGGTATGGTAGAAACAAATCCCTTTCTGACACAGTGGTACCAGCCATGTGTGGATTGACCGTGGGTGCACCCAGTCACTCACTGGACAAAGAAACACTTCTACACCAAGCATAATCATGTTAAGAGGGAAAATCTGGCAGCAAAATATGAGCACAAGTTGTCAGTCCAGGCTGGGATCTTATGGCGCCATAGAAGTTTATGAGTGCCAATCAGGTGCAATCAAATTATAAAATTATTTCTTATGGTAATGCAATTGTTTGAGTCCCCAATTTGTTTTATGAGCTTATAAGGCAGTGGACCCCAACAGGTTCTGTTGTCACTCCATTTTCCCCCTTTTTTGCCTTTTAAAAGAGTTCCAATATAACGATTCCTAAAAATCTAATTTTATTTGTGAATCTTAGAATCCACCAGACATTATGTAACGATGGTTGTCAGTTCTGGGGATCAGTTGCTGGTGCTCGTGGGTGCTTTACTAATTTTTCATCCATCAATATGGATGGCTATACCGCAGGTATTCTAGCTGGTGTTCTAGTGGTCACCCAACCTGAGTTCCAGGAAAGTCTTATTATTAACATCACGCTCCATGATAATGCTACGCACTCAATATTTTTTTATAGTGATAGAGAGGATTGTTACTACAGTTTAATCATGTTTCATATACCCTTTCAAATTGAAAATGACCTTCTACTGGACAATGAGTCTGCAGTAGCATGTTTTCTTAAAAGACAACATGAGCTGAGGCCATTGCTCAAAAGTTTAACTACAGAAAATTTTGCTCATGTAGAACAGGTATTTAGCAGGCTTTGGCACAAGCTGTATTCTTTAACATCGTACATGAAGCAGTGAATAAATTGAACAATGATGAACCTGTGATTCATGAGGATGAACAAATAATATATAATTCAGATGGTTTCTGTTTAGCAGAAGATAAAATTGCAGGAATACCTAATGGTGTATATGAAGATGGTGCTTGAAATCTAAATTTTCAATTAAAAGGGCTTTTCAATGAAGTTACTGCAGTTATTAAAAAATATTTAAGAGGTGATGATATTCAACTTTTGCAATTCATAATGGGTGGTGCAGGCAGTGGCTAATAATTTAATTTGAAACTGTTGGTTAAAGCCATCATATGCTGTTATAGACCTACAGTAGACATGTTAGTAAAACCACATTTTATTAGAGTAGTTGCTTTGGATGAGGTCGCTGCTTACCAGATATTTGGCAAAAAATTAGACTCAGTTTTTCTCTACCAATCAAAAAGGGTAAGACCATGAAGTATCAAAAGATTACAGGATAATGACTTGAACAAGAGAGAAAAAAATGGTGTTACATCAAAAGGGCTGATAACAGGTATATATCCATGGTTTTGTATGAGAATCTACATATGATACACCTGAGACTGCAAGAATGTAAAAACAAAGAAAAGTTATTTGGTGGGGTGAATATATTGGAGTTTGGTGATATAATGCAGCTTCCTCCAGTAAAGGGTCACTGGTGTTTTGAACAGCCATCATGGTGTGCAGCAGAAATACATCTATGGCATCAGCCCTCTTTCTGCAAGTTACCCAAAAATATGTGACAACATAACAATGTTTTGTTCATAGATTTGTTTACCAACATGTGATTTTGTAAATAATCACTGCTCAATTAGGGTTGTTGTGTGAGAGGAGAAGTTTTGCATCAACAGGTAATTTTGCAGATGGTGAAGCAGTTAGAATTTATTCAACAATCAAATTGGTCAATAGATACAACTTGAGAATAACTAATATCATTGTTAAATCTTCTCATATTTATGTCATGAATGCATTCAATGAATCTTGTGCATTTGTGATGCCCAGTAAAAATGGCAAGCAATGTAATTCCAGCAGATGTGAATAACTGTGGAGGACTCCTGCATACAATAAAGCTAGCCAAAAGGGTCATGTGTGATGCTTAAATGCAATGTTCAATTTCAGATGAACTGGTTAATGGTGCAATTGGAGTAATTGAGCAGTATAAATGAACAGAACTGAAAAAGACTAATTGAAAGCTGGAGAATTACCAAAAGTGGTGTCAAGAAAGTTTTATGATGATATAATAGGAACCTGGACAAAAGATGCTAATGGCTTAATTGCATAACTCCCATCAATACAACATACCAAGCAACAAAAGGATATGGACATGTTGAGTGCAGAATGCTTCTTATAATTCTAAGTTAAGTGTTGACAATCCATTGGTTTCAAGGAGTCACACTGAATAAGGCTGAAATTGAACTTGGCAAAAAAGCTATTTGCCAAAGGCCAAGCTTATGTAGACCTTAGCAGAGTGAAAACTTTGGATGGCATAGTACTATCTGATCTAGACAGCAATAAATTATTAAAAAAATCCCCACAATGCAAAAGAATCTAAAGGAATGCAAATTTTGAGAAGTCTGCCATGTAGAGATGACATTTTTTTTATAATTGTCATATTGTGTTCCTACATTTGGCAGGGAGATTGGGTAGAAGCCAGGTGGAACTCAAAGTGTAGCCACCTACATGTGTTAAATTCTAGGTTATTTTTTAATTTAAAAACAAAATGCTATACTTTATATTAGCCATGTCTATGAACATTATATAATTTCAGCCATGTCCAAGTTTGTATAAATGTAATTAAGATGGGTGAGAACCAGCAGCAGCCAAAAAGTATGGAAAAATATAGAAAAAAAACTAAATTACTGGTCAGTTATTGGACCAATCCTTACAAAATTGAAATGGGACTACCATAGGATCATCCTAATTCATTAAAAAAGTTCATTCAAATTAGTACATCATTTTCATAGTAATGCATGAACAAAAATAGAAAAATGTACAGGTCAATTTGAGAACCTCCTTCTTTTTCAAAGTTGGTTAAAAAACTGTGATAGCCTCCTCCTTTTTCAAAGTGGTTTAAAAACTTTATTAATTTTTTCTGGTAAATTATAAACCCAAGCAACGCTAGAAAAATCAGCTAGTGATGAATAAGTAGGGAAAAATTTATGGCACATTTTATAAAATCTCTGTGCCATCCTAACTTTTTAACTGACTTTGAAGAAAGAAGAAGGTTATAAATTTGACATCCATATTTTTCCTATATTTGTTCAAACATGACTCCAAAACTACTGGACCAATTTGAATGAATTTTTAACAAAAGAGGATAATCCCATGGTAGTTGATACCAATTCTGTAAGAATTGGTCCAGTATCTGACTAGTAATTTATAATTTTTATACTTTGGTAGATGGATATTGATAGGTTTACAGTAATTAAATTTATCAACTTAACTAAGTAAGTACCAAACTGCATAATAAACTGGTAAATCTGTTGAACCAACTAAAAACTATCAACCACTCAACCAAAACTAATTGAACCCATCACATCAACCAATCACCAACTGTATATGAAAACAGTGAGCCTATCAAATTTACCATATAATCACCAACTGCTACCAAAACTAATAAGTCTAACAAATTGATTAAATTACCATCTGCTTACTCAAAATCATTGAGCTATTAAATTGACCAAATAACATAAACTGCTTGGCTGAACCAATATAAAGGGTATCACTATACTTTATATATCATTGATGCATTCTATATATAAGTTTTATTTATCTTTTTATAATCAAGAAAAATAAAAAATAGCCTAAGGTGGTTCCCAATATTCAAAATTTATTTGTGCCAAGTCTGACTATCTTTGGTATATTTGTTTATAATATAATATATCTAATAAATATGCATATATATACAATGATAAATTTTTTATATAGAGATAGTAATTTTTTAAAAATGGAAAAAAGAACTTTGAAAAATATACTATTTTTTTGAGAGAGGGGAATAACCAACTTTAAAAGATTCTTTAGAAAATATGAAATTGATAAAAATATACTAAAAAGTATGAAGCAATCAATAAAATTTGTAAATAATCAATAAAAATATTTTTGATATTGGCGCTGTATTTCAAACTGATATAGAATTTTGCTCACAAATACAAATTAGAGCTTATATTGGATCAGGTCCAAGTGTAAAATGTAAGCAACTAATACATAATAAGGGTGGTTAGCCGAGCGGGTAAAACTGCTTCTACCCCTAGTGCAGGTTTTGAGTTCAAAACCTGTACTGGCAAGAAAAGAAAATATTCTCAGTGTGGTATATTTGTCCCAAGGTTGACCCACCTCAAATAATTTAAGAATACATAATGCTGAGTATATATTTTAAATCCCTATCATGAGGCAGTTTAAAATACAGCGATGACTTAAAAAAGGGTTTATTAGTTATATATTTTACTACTTATTTCATACTCTAATATATTTTTTATCAACTGCTTTATACTTTTAGTATATTTTTTGATGTTGGTTCTTTTTTCCCAAAAATATTTTTTATACTACACTCACACCTTTGCAATTTTTTAGTTGATTCAGCAGTAGAAGGAATCACCCCATATGACAACCACCCAAAGCTTCCTTTTAAACTCTATATCATTAATTAAAAATGATAAGAGGGGATGGAGGGAATTATGTTTAAACCTAGCCAGAACTGTTTTTGAACCTGTTATGGCACTTTTACCCCACTTTAGCTTGTGGTTACAGGTTGCACAACACCTGGGTTTATACCTTTGCAAATGATTGTACAGTAGAGCCCCTATTACCCGTGGTGCCCTTGCACCCAACTCCACGGATAATTGGGGTTTTATTGCATTTCAATTTCCCATTTATCCCATTAGGCGGTGAGTATCTTCCCCAGGTCGTGGTCCACCTCGAATAAATAAAATTTTATAAATACAGTAAAGCCCCGTTATCTGCGGAATTGAGTAGCAAAGGCACCGCGGATAATCGGGCTTTTTTGTATATAAAATTCTGGGATACTTTCTATCTACTCAGCACCAATCTCCATCTGACCCAAATTGAGAAATGATTGGTTAAAATTTCAGAGCAGCTATCAATCAATTCGTATGTGGGACAAATAAGTGCTGGCAGAGTTTGATTAGTAAAGACTTAGGTCAAGAAGATATTAAGGTCGTAGAAGTAGTCTATCTGGACATGCTAAAGGACTACTTGATAATAGCCTAAGTGTTTACCTCGTCCCGCTGTCCCAGTTTCCTTCCATTCCTTCCCTTAGAACTGCGTCATAGCTTTCCCTTCTATTAGTGTTCCGGCTTGATTTTAGAATCCTATTTCATATCAAGATGAAATTATTTCCGTTCATCTTTTTACTCGCCTCAGCAGGGATCGCTTTTGCGGATTACTATTCCCGCCTGGGTTTAAAACCTACAGCTACCAAGGACGAAATCAGGAAGGCGTACAGGAAACTCTCCATAAAGTTCCATCCGGATAAGAACCCTAACGACCCTAAGGCCAAAGATAAATTCATTAAGATCTCAGAAGGTATTTTTATGCGTTTCCATTTTAGCTTCTTTAACACGCTTTTTATGGTTTGACTATCGGAGAAAAATTTTAAGCTGCAACTTTTTTCGACTCTGGTCTTTTTAATGGTTCCGTTTTGTAACTTTTTTACTTGCTTTTTTCTTTATTTGCTTTTTTTACGAAAATCCTTCAGATAATTCTTGGCTTTGCACTTTTTCTGATGGATTGATTGTTTGCTTTTCATGTTAGCAATACAAATGCTATACATTATTTGTGTGCACTTGTTATTTGTCCAGGGTTTAAAAAGACGAAGCTATTTTGAAATAAAGTGTAGAAAAAGCTGTTTGTGGTGAACTTTGGACATAGCTGTTGTAAATTATCTGGCAGTTTAGCTTTTTAAAGCGGTAGCTTGGCTTTTTTAGACGCTTAAGTATGTTGCGCCCCTTACAAATTCATTATCGTAGCTCACGAGGTCCTCAGCGATGACGAAAAACGCGAAATCTATGACAAGTATGGAGAAGAGGGGCTTAAACATGGCGGAGCCACACGGTTTACAGACCCTTTTAAGATGTTTGAATCGTAATTTTTAGTTTGCTTCTCGTTGGAACTAACATCAAACTTTAAAAAGGTTTTTTGGTGCTAGTTTTAGATGTAAGTTAAATGACAACTAAATAAGCCTGGGTTTAATGACCTGACTAGCTCATGAAAGCCATGAAAAGAAGGGTCCATCTTTTGCCTTTCCTTTGCGAGTTACTTTGGAAGATATCTACAATGGAAAAGAGTTTGATGTAACCTTTTATGCCTTTATAGTTTTGACAATTCCAGATAAATTACCAAAAACGTGATTTGTACCAAAATGTGGAGGATCAGGTGCTAAGCATGCTGACCATGTGAAGACATGCAACAAGTGCGATGGACGGGGGATTATTGTCAAAGTTCAGCAACTCGCCCCGGGTTTTGTGCAGCAAGTCCAGACAACGTAAGATAAAATGTAGTTCGTTTCTAAGCGCTATAGATGTGATTTATGCGGTGGCAAGGGAAAGCTGGTAACTTCCACGTGCCCCGTCTGCGGTGGCAAGAAGGTGATTGTAGACGACGATACCGTTACCGTTACAATTAAACGTGGGGTACCAGATGGCCACAAGCTAGTGTTTGAAGAGGTAGCTGACGAACATCCCGATTACACACCTGGCGACATTCACGTCGAAATTGTTACTCTTCCACACCCGGTGTTCACCCGCCAGGGCCTTGACTTGCACGCCAAATTTACCATAACGCTGCTTGAGGTAAATACACTTCAATTACTTGACTAAGGTTGTAGTCCCTAGTCGGTTTCGAACGCTCTCTTACCCACCTGGATGGAAGGAAAATTACTTTAAAGCGTGATGAGGTTACCCCTGCTGGTAGCTCATTCGTGAAATTTTATCTGATGCTTGTAGGCTTCATCCAGCAGGTAGCAGGCGAAGGCATGCCCCACCACAATGTACCCTCAGAGAAGGGTGATCTCTACGTCATATATGATGTTGAATTTCCCAAGAAGTTATCCACAACTACTAAAGAAGGTAAAACGCTTCATTAGTTTGGCTTCTAATCCTAACGCCAGCTCTTCGCAATTTGTTTTGAGGCCAATCTCCTAATTGAAATAATCCGCTCGACGATTTCAATAATACTTGAAACAAGGCTCAAGCATTTTCATATGAACTTTGAATAAATCGTTTGAGGCTTGAAAATGGTGTTATATACTCGCTGTTTAGAGTTTATTGACAATTTGGGACGATTCATATTAGTTGGATTGTTCGTACTAAAATTCATTATAAAGGCTTGATATGCTTTATTTATGTTAAGTTTTTTAAATCTATCCTTAACTAGCAGGCATCTCGTGCATTGGTATAAGATAATCACTTAAATTATATACCATTTCCTTTAACTTTGGATATTATTTTTATTGCTTAATCACTCTTAGAAATGTTAATCTATTGATAAAAGGTAAGATTTGCTGTTCTCTTGATTATTTTATATCGTTGATGAAATTTCAACTAATTCTATCTAGCATCTTGTTATATAACCTATAATAGGTACAAATTGTCTTAATCGACTAACTTATTGTTTGCCTACCAATCGTTTTTGAGAATGGGTATTTAGCTGTTCTATGAAATTATAAACTTTAAAGTGTTTTTAATATGAACCTTATTTTTTATATTGGCTAGCATTATCACTTTCAAACTATTAATTATCGTGAAACTTATAACATAAGCATAATCATATTGTTCAATAGTTTTTATGTTCCTCTAATTCTTACTACTTATATCTTTATATAAATTATCATATTATCTGATTGCTTTTCCTTGTCAATACTATATAATTTATAAAAAGAGTGTATAGCCTATCTAATAAGCTTGAACAATTACCATACCGGAGTTGGACGATTTAAAATTTTGGTATTACGGTGTCAAGCCTGAGACTAATTGGGTAAATATTTTATAAAGAAAGCCAAAAACTTTAGTAATAAAGAGAGCTACCTTTATAATTAACGTAACCGGAGGATAAATTGAAAGTTAGTAGAGTGCATTCAGGTTACAAGTCAATACTTAATTTGCTTTGCAGCTTATTTAAAACTAGCAGGAACGCGCAGTTTTGCATAAGAATATCTGTATATGGTTTTTAATGTAACTATCAAGTTGGTAGAAAGCTAATACTGTATCTATATTAATTATATTCTTATATTCTAAGTTATAAATATAAAAATCATAAGGCAATAGTTCTATCATCTATGTTTCCTCAATATTAAAATTCAAATAAATGGCAATATAATTAGATGAAATTTTATTATATACAATAAATTATATATATCAATGACAGATGGTATGAAATTACTCACCAATCATATAGAATTACCAAAAAGGCACAGATACTATATTACTGATGCTAGTCACATAATTCTTAGTGGAGTAATCATATACAAAAGCACAGAGTTTATATACTATATTTTGGTAATAACTTAGATTCTTTTCAAACTATCATTGCCAAATAAAATGAAACCTTTTGTTGGGTACTTACATTTGGTAAAATACCAGATAACCAATAAATATTTCAAACTAATTTATAATTACAAATGTAAAAATATTGGGTATCTTTATTATGCTGACTCTGATAGATTGGTGGATGCTTATATATATCAAACCAAATAGGAAAGTCTGGATATTAGGTTAATGATTGGTCATATTTTCTTCAATTGGGATATCTATTTTAGTTTAACCCTTTAGTAGATAAAATTTTATTATCCCACTATCACTCTGCTATAGCAACTAAAGTTACATTAAAATCAGTTCAGTAGTTCTGAGATTAGATGGACAACTGTAGATCCACTTAGAGGACTATATAAAAAGATAAATTGTACTTTATTAAATGGATAGATAGTTAGTAGATAATTAAATTGTTATATAGATAAACAATCAATTGACACTTTGATTCTAATTTAAAGAAGGTGGGAGTCAGGTGCAATTAACTTTAGATTTTGTTCAAATTATTTTAGTTAAAACTTGACTTGCTATAACTAAGCTTTCTATTTTTCTTGAAACAAGAGTTTAAATTGAGAGTTGGTCATTTTATTATCACAAAAAGTTTTTTTGGCAATAACCTTACTAATTTATAGCTACCAGATAAAGTGTCAAATGCTCTTCTGGGTATCTGCTATAAATGTAAAAAATTCATTGAAACTGGTTTGATAAATTTCTGATTTTGCAGATAACCTAACCTCTAGAATTTTAATTATATATTAAGCTATAATTGAGAAGATTAATTCCAGTTTAATGGTTCCAAAAATAAAATATCCTTGCCCAGTTTGCTATCTTTAATCTATCTGTTAATGAGATAATGTATCATATACATAGATACATACAGGAATATATAAAATAAACTTTATTGATATAGAGATATAGCAATATTAACTGTACTTTGCTATGGTACTACCATCTAAGGTTAATTACCAAATAACTTTAATTATTTCACATTAGCTCTTATATCTGACATGATTCTGAAGCTCAGTATATATAAAAAGCTCCCAAAAGAAGAATATACAATGTTTATCTAATTTGTGATTAATCTTTATAAGGAAAGGCTTATAAGATAAATCTAAAAACATTATAAAACTAGATTTTTTAGAAAAAATCATCAGCTTTTCAAGTGAAATTTAAAACAAATTTAAGAAGGATATCAATTACCAGATTTACTTGAAAGAGATTTTAAAGATGAATTTGAGCTCAAAAGGTAATTTAGATTTAAAAGCCTCAAGTTTATATTTTTAGTGGAAACTAATTTGATAAACTAATTTTTTATAAACTTAGCATGCTGACTCAAAAATGATATTGATATTCAATCTCAGAGAATAATAACTAAAATAAGATATTTTTTATTATCTAGGATTAATATATATGTACTGATACATTAGTATCATCCACTAGATACTATTATCAGAAATTGAATAGTGCCCTCATGTTCACACTATCTGAAACCAACTCTAATATATAAGACCCTCAGAGTATTGATAACTAACCAATGACCACATAAACAATTACCCACATGACAAAAGCTATCTTAAATTTATCTTTTTTTATTATCTCTAGTTCTATTTAAAGTTCTGTATATCTTATATCATTTAACACCCTTTTATTTTATTGGATCAAGTATATCTTTTCATAAAATTTCAGTTTGTCATAACTTTAGTCTTTCTATCATTATTGGATTGTTATAGACTCTGGCTCCTCAGTTTTAAAATGTTTTTTCTACTTGTTGTGGTGTCTTTTTGTCTGTCTGTGATAAAATCTTGTGATTTATTTTTAACTACCTGTCAGACAATCAATGTACCAAAGAAAGACTGGGCTATCAAGGGTATTCCAATACCCACAAAAGAATATGTAGTTCACAAGGAATCACCATTCTGATTATATGCAAATAAGAACCACGCAGGGACAAGTGCAGAAAGTAATGGTCTTTAAACATTATTCCTGCTCCAACCAGTAAGCTGATCACTGAAAGTAATCTGACCATGCTTTAAATTTGAAGGGTCAAACTTCCAAGGTCAATAGGAGGGGATCGTTCCATCCATTGGTGCTTTCCATTCAGGTGGTATTCCTGACTTAGCTAAATATGCACCTGATAATGTGCGCAACAAGGTTCTTTTCAGTTTTAATCACAGCTGTTTTTTAGTTGCATCAGCCAGATCTTTGTTTCTGTTTCCTCCATGATCAGGGCAAATTAGATTTTTAATGGGTCAATCAGCCCTCCTTGAGTTATTTTCAGGCTGTACTCTCATTACTTTTAAGTGCATACCTGATACTGAGGAATGGCAACTGTTTGTCAGGTTTAATCCCTAGAAGAGTCTCCATGAGATGTGGCTGCTGAATCTTCATTTTCATTTTCTTCATAGTTTAGATGGATTAAGCTAAGCGTTTAATTATTCCATTCACTTTGAGGTTCTTGATAATATTTTGTTGGATTGGGGCATCTTGAAAAACTTGTAGGGTATGACTCCTAAGTTTTTCTGCACTGAGAGAGGCAATAGCTGAGATAACAATGTGATGGCCACCATTATTACTGATACAAAATGAGTGCATACCCTCCATTGGTTGAGATGGTTCCTTGGGGATCACCAGACCATTTGAAATTTATAAAATGTACAAAGAATTTTGGCAAAATTAAAAGTTTATTATGGATAGCACGAAATAACCCAGCACTCTACCCATAAGCAGAGCATTGGGTTTTTTATAATTAATGAAAGTGAGGGGTGGGGACTTGGTAACATTTACTAAACTGGGCGTGCAAATTTTCCTAAAATTCTAGAATTTTTTGCTTCATAGCTCAGCTTGCACATTGTGGGTGACTTAACTTACAACTCCTGTTGCCAAATTTTTTGCTTCCATTAGGGTTCCAGAATCATAGTACCTCTTGCGATTTTCCTAACAAAATTTTCTTTTACTTTGGAGGGATCATTACTGGATTGATTTCAGGGCTAACCTTCCTTTTGGGACTTTAATCTTGATCCACCCATTCTTGCTCAGATTTTATTGCATATTATTATGATTTTCATTGCATAGGCTTCTACTGAATTAAATTTCCCAGAAAATTCCTCCCCCTCTGTTCTATATTTGTCATAAAATTGATTCAAGGGGCCTTGGCAGAAACCCACCGCTTGTCAAGGGAGTGCCCTAAATCTGACAATTTTTCTAATGGAAAGGTTTATGGACAAATCCCCTTCTTAGATCAAAAGGGGTGAATCAACCAATCTAATTTTATGGAGCATCTGGGATCCACTGCCTTCCAGACTAGATAGAGGTTAAAATTTAGCATACTTTTGTATCTATAACAACAATACAATAATACATTGAAAAATTTACTTTTTATAGTCAAAAGAAAAAGTTTTATATGTAACAAGTAAAAAGCTTATATGCTCTAATGGTAATTGGTATATTGTTATGGCTGAGCGGTTTGGTATTTGGTTGATTTTGAAGTTTCTAGATAAATACCTTTTGGACTAATTAGAGCTTTGAAATTTGGCATACTTATGTATCTTCCATGACAATACAATGGTTATAAAAAAATGTAAAAATTATAAATTTTACAAAACCATTTTTTAAACGTTTTAAAAATCCTATACTAATTTTAGTTATTATAAATGAGTTAATTTACTCCTAAATTATAATCTGAGAAAGTATGAGTTGAGTGCAAATATAAAATTAATTTTAGTTAGGACTGGATTAAATAAATTTAAGTTTTTTAGCATTCCATGAACATTATTCTAAATTTAGAGTATGTCAAAATACTATCACAGAAAGTGTTTTTTGACAATATCTTTTTTTACTTTTAACATATTGTTACCAGCTATTCTTTCTTGTAACAATCACTTTAGTTACTACAATTTGATTCAAACAGCAAATTTGGATAATCACATGCAGGAAAGATGGGCGACTCTATCAATAAAAATAATACAACATGGGCGAGTGTCACGGCAAGTGGTGCACTTAATGGTGCAACTAAGGGCAAGAAACGCCTTGGAGGGGGACCAGGAATCCAATCTGTAAAGAAATTGCAAACTCAGACACCATCTGGGTTTATGGTATTCACTTTAAAGCATGCACAATATATGTATATTTAGTTCAACCAGCCCTTATCAAAGGTGGAACATGGGATCAGACTCTTCATTGGGGATGAGTCACCGACCCTGTGGGAGAAAACATGTGAGGCACAGACCTCACTTTTCCCTCACGCGGTGTATGTAGCCACCAACAACATGGGCCGCAGCTGGATCGATATTGGTTTCAAAACAGCTGATGAAGCTGATGCCACAGCAAAAGTTTGTGTGGAAATTGCCCTCCCTGAGGGTAAAAAAATTGTGCGCACTGTGCGCACCAGATGGAACAAAGTGAAAACTTTGTTTATCTCTTTTGACTCGCTCCCCACCAACCTTCCTTGTAAGGTAATTGAGGAGGAGCTCCACAAAGGTCTCGTGGCCTATGGAGAAATTCAGCAACTCAAATTACAGCAATTTCGCCTGATGTCCAACCTGTGCATGGGCAAAGCTATTGCTGTAATCAATCCCTTCCCAGAAGTGGAAGAGGACTTATCCAGAATTCCCTGCACAGCAGAATTTCACTTTGAAGATGGGGGCCAGTCAGCCGCGTTCTGAGTTACACCGGAGCGCGCACCACCCATTTGCAACCACTGTGGCTCACTGGGCCACAAGGAACATGCATGCCCTGTGAAAGAGGGCTTAATGGAAAATGACTATTGTGAGGAAGCAATGGATGAAGATAACAAAAACTTCACCAAAATGACTGATGGTCACCACTCATTCCACTAGGGTGAAGATGGACTATACTCCATCGTGGACCCAGTTACAAGCAAACAACATAAAGCAGCACAAAAAGCCTGCAAGTGAGCAGCGGCTGAAGCGGTGGCACATGCGGAGTCCACCATTAACCCCAGACAAATTCAGGAGGATATTTTGGATATTCACTGAACCAACCAATCAGAACAATATGCCCAGGTCAAAAATATTCACAGTAATCTGAATGAGTCACAAAGCAACATCAGTCATGCACATATTGAGGAACAATGCAACCACAATTTGGGCGAAAATGCGGTGCACAATTCACCAAAGTTGAACCTCAAAAATACAAAATCCAATCAACAATCCGCATCAAATCAACATGAGACCTGTGCAGGAAAAGTTGACGCAAATGCAAAAAACTGCAATTCCATTGAGTCATTGGGTCAGATCAAAGGAACCAACAATGGTAGTGAAAGAATTGGAGTACATATGCGGAGCATGGCTAAAATGAGACATGGTGGGATAGGGCCAGAGGGCCCTCCCAACCGCTCCTGAGGCGCCGTGGGCACCTCAGTGTCAATAGGGACGCTAAACATCGCAGGAGCCAGGGCTCATACATTCTAAGCCAAAAAGTTGGCATTCCTGCGAAAACCCCTTGTAGACATCTTGGCCATCCAAGAAACCCACTGTCTACAAGGGGAAGAAGAATCCTGGTCAACCAGGGTCGCACCATCACAATCAGTATGGACGTCTCACTGTGGAGTGATCGTCCAAAACAACAAAAAATTTAAAATTACAAATTCTTCATCACACTTGCATGGTCAAGTCTTGGTAGCAACAATTATGTGCCAAGAGGAAATAATTTTGATAGCATGTGTCTATGCACTGTGCACTGCAACTGAGAGAAAACAATTTTTTGAAAACATTCCTACTCTCACCCTCCCACCAGATACCATTATGTTAGGCAATTTCAACTGCTGGGATAACCCCAATATGATTGATGGCCTAATCCCCGGGGATACCCACCTGGACACATTGAATTCCGCACAATGAAGGCATCTCTTGGCTTACAGGATGCTCTTCCCCCCAATTCACCACTCCTTCCCCACATGACGCGGCCCAACATATGTGAGGGAGAGCTCATATCGATGAGTTGCATTGACCACATCCTCATCCCACAATCTCACCGCTCAAGAATCTCCAAATTTATAACAAAAAAGGTCAATTTTTCTGACCACCAATTAGTTATGGTGCAGCTAGCGCCAACCCAATCCCACACACAGGTGTCGCCTTGGAGAAAGCTTCACCCAGAAAATATAAAATTGCCTGAGATATCCAACTGGGTTGAAAACAAGGCTACAAACCCAGAATTCACAACCCCATTCACTTTGGATCCCATCGGAACATGGTAAAATTTCAAAAAAGATCTAATCAACAAAACCCAACATATTGCATCACGCAAGTACACCGCGGACACAGCCACAATAAAGCGTACCTTGGTGGAACTAGACCACCTGGAAATAAATACTCTGAGATCTGGCTATAGCCCTAACTGGGGACGCAAATGGGCAGAAGTTTCTGCCTGACTTAACAACCTCATCTTTGAACACCAACACAGAATCAAAGTATCGAACAAAGGTAAGTTCATAAAGGAAGGCGAAACCTGTTTGACATGCTTTTTCTGCCAATTCCACTCCTGTGGAAACCAGCCCACATGCACACAGGTCCGCAAGACCAATGGCACTGTGGCAACTGACCCTGAGGAGGTCAAGGTGGAAGTACACCACTACTACACTGAATTATATCATGAAACACCAACAGATTCACAAAAAATTAAAGAATTTATACAAACTGCTAAGATACAAAGTACACCACCAAATTACAATATAATATCCCTTATTACATGGGAGGAGCTTTGGGAGACAATTCGCGGTGCACCACTTAGGAAATGCCCAGGGCCTGATGGGATACCCTACGAATTTTACAAAAAATATTTTCAACAAATTGCCCCCCTCCTATTGGCGTCTATGAACCAGAGCTTATTAGAAACACGCCTATTACCAGGAGGCCATGAATCCTACATTATAACCTTGTATAAAAAGGGTGACAAGTTGGACCTGGCCAACTGGCGCCCAATTGCACTCTCAACACTGACACAAAAATTCTAACAAAAATTTTAGCAGCTAGATTAGGCGCAATTGCATCTGACGTCCTATCACCCAACCAGTTTGGGTTTATACCAGGGCGTTTAATCTGGAACAACATACACCCTGTTGCAAACATTTGCCAATCCAAAGCAACTGGTGCCCTGGTCTTCTTGGATCAGGAAAAGGCGTATGACCGTGTTAGCTGGCCATACCTAAAAGAATATCTACATTCTTTCAAACTCCCACCAAGATTCATAAAATGGGCGATGCTCCTAACAGAATCTGCAACCATGGCTGTATGCGGCCCTGGTTTCCTAACAAACAAGATCAAAGCACACAGAGGACTCAAACAAGGGGATCCCCTCAGCCCACTGCTATACAATTTTAGCTTTGACCCACTCCTCCGAGTAACTGACTCACGTCTCATGGGGATAACCGCACAAGGACAACCAACGGTCAAGATAGTGGCCTTTGCAGATGACTGCGTAGCAGGTATAGCAAACAATGAAGATGCATGACAGCTGGAACGCACTCTAGAGGAATACTCCAAGGTGAGCAATGCATCGCTCAACAAAAGGAAGACAGAAATCATCCTCTTAGGCAAATACACAAACAATTGGGCCACAACATCAGAACCTCATACCAACACACGAAGAAAAAACCCAATCATTTTACCCTTTGCAACACCTCCCACCACCACTCCTGTCTGACACCTTGGAATCTGGCTAGAATCAGGGGGATATGCTAATGAAACAATGGAAAGCAACCTGTTACAACGGGTATCCAAACGCGTTGCCTCCCTCAAGAGAAGAACCCCAGGACTAACAGGACGAGTTACAGTTGCTAACTCGCACATCCTCCCAATACTGTGGTACCAGGCCCACGCGATAGCCTTCTCACCTACCTTTATAACCTCAATCCGCGCGCTTATCCAGGGCTGGCTGTGGCCTGGCTCTCACCCTCCTATACAGATGGAAACTCTATTTGGCCCACGCTCAAGCGGAGGCATGGGACTAATAGATTTTGAGAGCCACGTCAATCACATCCTAAGTACCTGGATAAAGGAAATCCTTGCTCCAGACCTCCCGCAACAACATTGGTCCAGAGCAGCAAGGACTAACTTTGCACAGGCGCTCAAATTAACCAACTCACATAGTCCACCCAGACTACTTTCATACCTTGCCAAGCACCCTACTGCAACGGGTCCACATGGAACCTCCCCTCATTTCAAAAATATCCTCCAAACTATCCGCCATATGGGATGGACTATAGAGAAAATGGGTACTATACAGGGAAGGGGATGACCCAGCCCCCAATTCAAATTAAGAAACCCAGAAAACCACCCCCAGAGGGATATGCTCGCAACAACCCCAAGCATAGCTAGGATAGAACACCTAGATATGTTGGACATTCTCTATGATTTAACCACACAGAAGGCAATGTGGAAAATGACTCACCACCCACTCCTACAGCCAAGGATAAAAGCAAACGCTTGGCGCTGTCTGAGAAGGACCTATAGGATGGCGGACCATTCCAACTCCCTCCACAAAACATTTGCAGTATGTGGAGGGGAGGGATCCTACATCACCGCCTAGAAACATGCCCCCCAACCAAAGCTATATGGCAGGAAGTCGCACGCCTGCTTAAGATCCAAAACGAACAAGAATTCTCAATATCAAAGAGCATCTTCGCGCTCCAGATTGAGTCACTGATCCCATCTACCCTCCATTCCCTAATAATACCCATTGCAATGTGGACAATCCACACAATTGCATTAGATGCGTTCAAGGGCACGGTCCCAACCATTCATGGGGTTATTAACAGATTCCATGTTCACTTACTGGAGCACTTACAAGCCTGGCTCTTTGGATATATGAGACCAAGGCAAAAAGCGCTCATAGAATCATGGTTCCCACTCTGGTTCCTCCACACAGACCCTTTCCTCCACACCTGTTCCATAGCAGGGGAAACCCCTCAGAATAGTGCACCAACCTCCCATACCTGGCAGTCCCGCTGGCAACAGGGGTAACTTGAGTACCCTGGGGTGCCTAATTTTATTTTTGTCAGTTATTTCCTTAGTTTTATGTATATTCGGTAATGTCCATCCCCTGGTCAGCTTACCTCGGTTAAATAAAGCATATTGTTACCAAACAAAGTCCTAAACCTTTCACTGGGTACCTTCTATGAGTGTAAAAATATCTTAAATTTGGCTCAGCAATTTTGATGATTTACATGTACAACTAGAGCCCTCTAGAAGTTTATTCATACACTTTACCCTACTTTGAGAGTTAACTAAAGAGGTGATGAAAACAGTTTCAAGGCAGACGCCCTTACAGATTGCAGCTTATATGGATGTTTGCATGGCATAATTGACAATTACTATAAATGCAAGAGTTCTGATAAATGTGGTACAGTGATATTTTTTTAGTACTAGATGGTCGGTACAGTGATATTATATATGAGCAATGCATATATTTATATAGCATAATAAAAATACTAGTGATTAGAAAGTTATAAGAAAAAAATATAAAAGCATGATGCATGAAAGGGCATTTAAAAATCTATAATCTCTGAGAAATAGACTTAGAGCTGTCTTGATTTCTATTAGCCTATCAATAATCTATCAAGTTACTGTGAATTCCAACTATGATCAGACTGCATTAGGATTTGAGTGAGCCAAGAGAAAATAACTGTAAGCGCAGGTTTTTTACACACATAACAGCATCAATAGACTGCAAGATGACGCTTTACCTTTAGGGTCACCTCATGAGAAGTGAGAGAGGGGTTTAACGTTTCCTGCTGGATGGGTTGAGAGTGAGGTGTTTCTAGTATTGGCTAAACTACCATAGTTGATGAGCTGAGCATAAGTTCTTACCACAGTTTATTTTCAAGTGCATTTATCTAGTAGGCCTTTTCCAGACCCGTTTTACTTAGTAGTACGCTTATCATTATTTATTTATTTAAAACAATAAAAACTAAAAATTTTCATGTTAAATCAAAGGAAAAATATCTAATAAAATAGCACTTTACCCTATTACTAGCAAGGCGCTAGGTTCTATGATTTGCTAGGGAGGGGAGTTACTAACCCTAATTTTGATAATATGGAGATGGCCGCAATTCTCCAATCTGTTATTACCTTTTTAAGGGCCAATTTCCAATCTGATGATGGTGGGAATATTGCTTTAAACAGTTTTTAATATAAATATAATAGGTGAGATCCTCACTGTCAGGTTAGGGTAGCTGAGGGTAGTCATTCCTCTGAAGCGTACCAAAATGGATGGTATAAATTGTCTTGCAGAGAGTTGATAGTGGGGAGAGCAGGAAATCCTAGATGTAGGGGCCGGTGAATTGCTATAGTCTTAGGAATAGGTGATGAGGGACCTATTGTAATAAAACTGGTGATCGTGATGCTGATGGCCGGAGAGGAGCTCAATAAACAGAGGCTCTAGAAGTAAGCAAAATCAAGATCAGACTGGAGGTAAAAAACGTACCTTTATTCAGCTAAAGGAGCGGATACTTATAGGATGTGTCTTCAGCCTATTTCTTTTAGGGTAACGACGTCCTCCACTGGCAATGTCTTCAGCACCCTGACTTTGATCAGGTAGGGGAGTCAATGGAGGGCTTGCCTTTGACTAATTTGTTAGATTGCAGAGAATAGTGCTTTGAAGAGGTGAGGGGAATTTTTGAAGAGGTATCAGAGGTAGGGAAATTCAAATTGGGCTGAGTGGGAACAGGTCAAATTCCAACAACACCTCCCTCAAGATCTTGCTGAGGTGGATGGTACTTGCACGGAAAATGACTATTTTGCAATTAACTACAGTACCAGTACCAGTAGTAGCAATAGATTATTTGGGCCCCCCGCGGTGTATTACCCAATAAGGGCCAGACCAAGTGGTGGCAAGTTTATGGTTCCTACCTCCGGGGCGATGGTGGTAGAATAAGACTAAATCTCCTAAAGAATATTCAGGGAGCGTAGGTCAGCGCTCATTAGATTGAACTCCTTCTCTAAAATTGGTAGTTTTCATAGATTTGTTAGCCATAGCTTGGAGATATATGATCTTATTAGTTAACGTCAAAGGGTAAGCTCTACACTGTTTAGATTAGCTGATTTGAGGATAGGGTGAAGGCTGGAAGGCAACAGCGGCTCACGCCCATATAGGTCTTAGAATGGGGACATCTTAACCATTCTGTGGTAGCTAACTTGATAGGCCAACAAGGCGCTAGGGATAAAATCATTCCAATGCACAGGGTCTGAAGTGGCAACTTTCTTAGAATGAAATTTAAGGTGCTATTAGCACGCTCTACTGTGCTATTGGTGGCTGGGTGATATGATGCCATGAAGAGGTGCTTTATACCTAGTAGAGAAGTTAATTCCTGAACTATAGAAGGGATAAAATTCGTGCCATTGACTGATAAGAGTACCCATGGGCAACCATGACAGGAGAATACTTGTTGATATAAGAAAACGGTGGTAGCTCTGGCAGTAGCACGAGAAACTGAAGTGGACTCAACCCACTTTGTTAGGTGATCAATGGCAAGGATAATATAGTGATGGTCATAGACAGCCACAGGCAATGGCCCTACACTTTGATGCTAACAGTATCAAAAGGGGCCCTTGGGGCTACAAGCTCAAATTTAAAGCACATATTGGACTTATCCTGGGAGCGGCAGGTTAAGCATGTTTCCAAAACATCATAAATTGACTCAGCCATATTCTCCCAGTAGCTTTTTTAGCCACTCAAGGGTTTTCTTTATAGCCCTATGCCTAAGGGTTTTATGGGCCTCCATGATAGTTTCAGTACAAAGTGAAGGGCGGAGATAGGGCAGAAAAGAGGTGCCAACCTGTTTTGCTAAAGCTCCATTAACAATTTTAGTGTTAGCAGCCATATTCTTTAATCAGGCTTGAACGTCTGGAGATTCTTGAGGCCATAACCCAGGGTGAGGGAGAAGATCATAAAGTCAATCCTTTTCTGTGATAGTTACACATAAAATAGGGAGTCAGGATAATCCATCCCACATTTTGATAAATGGCGCCAGCTCGGTGAACTATAGAAAATCATAATT
Source organism: Massospora cicadina (assembly GCA_022478985.1). NCBI lineage: Eukaryota > Fungi > Entomophthoromycota > Entomophthoromycetes > Entomophthorales > Entomophthoraceae > Massospora > Massospora cicadina. Next base: position 38,915 of record JAKSZP010006932.1, read on the forward strand.
TTAGAGCCTGAGGGCCCAGCGAGCTAACCTCCCACCAGGACCTTTCATTTGACAAAGCCAACGGAGGGAGGAATGATCAGTAACAATTGTAAAATTTTTACCTTACAATTAGGGGCGGAAGTGTTTTATAGCAAGTAAAACTGCCAGGCACTCCTGTTCAGTTACTAAGTAATTCCACTATGCTTTGGTTAAAGTCTTAAAAAAGCATCCAGATGGTCAACTTGGTCTGTGTCTAACTGGGAAAGTATAGCGCCTACAGTGATGTCACTGGCATTAGTGAAGAGAACAAAAGATTGCTCAAAGTTAAGATGTATTAAGATGGGGACTGATAACAAGGCAGTGCCTAGGGGAATCAAAGTACTGTTGCTGTTCAGGGACCCAAAAGAAGGGCACATTTTTGTGTAAGAGTTCAACTAAGGGCTTGGCAAGGTCAGCAAAATAAGAGATAAACTGGCAGTTTTAGCCCACCATTCCCATAATGACTTGGATGTCTCATAAATCTTATGGAGTGGACATGCGTTTGATGGCAGAGACCTTATCTGGGATGGGGAGTATACCTTGCCGCGTCACCTTGTGCCCTAAAAACTTTATTACTCGTTATAAAATTTACATTTAGAAGGTTTCAGTTTCAAAGAGGCCTCCAGTAGCTGCTGGAATACCTGTTGAAGATGATTGAGATGATTAGTAAAAGTTTGGGAGAAGATGGTGGCATCATCGAGGTAGAATAACAAACACATGAATTTAAGGTACCCAAACAACTGATCCATAGCCCATTGGAAGGTGGCAGGGGCGTTGCATAACCCCTGCAGCATGCGGGTGGGCTCAAACAGCCCCTCATGAGAGATGAGGTCACACTTGGCACAATCCTCAGTGGAGAGATCAATCTGCAAAGCCACTGGCTAGGTCCATCACAGAAAAATATTGTGAACCAGATAAGGATTTCAAGGAGCATCAATGCGGGGTGAAGGGTAGCTGTCCTTATGCATAAAAGAATTCAACCATTGATAGTCCATAACAAAATGGTGGCTCCCATCCTTTTTTTAACCAATAAGAGAGGGGAGGACCAGGGACTACGCAAGGGTTGAAGGAGGCCAACATTTAGCAATTGCTTTAATTTGAGGGTAATCTGGGCTTCTTCAGTTTTTGATTTTTGATAAGGTCGAGAGCAGATAGCGCAGAATCTCCAATATTGACCTGATGTTGTACACCTTGCATATGGCTGTAATCGTGGGGGCCAGATTGAAAATATCTGAATACTTGTCAATCAAAGATTCTGAAGCCACTTTTTGCTCAGCCAACAAATAAGAACCAAGTTTGCATGGGCACTGCAGCAACAACAGGGGGATCCTCTAAACCAAACTTACTAGGGTCCCAACTCCATGAACCCCATTATCTGGTCATAAAGCAAGAGGTGAACATAAGCGATTGGTTGATTCAGCTTGATGATTTTAGGGGACCAAGAAAGGTTGGTTAAAAGAACAGTGACAGTGCCTTGGTAGTCTGTATCTAAAACTCCTGGAAAGGGGAGAGCTTTGAATATAGATGTGTTAGGTAAACCAGAAATCTTGAGCTAGTGATCCAGAGGGGGAACCAACTGAATTCTAGTGTCCACCAGGATTTGGGCCCGCGGAGGTATGGTAATGATGTGGAGAGAATGTAAAGGCATCCCCTCATCAGCCTCAACCATGTGAGGTAAAACTTAACTTTAACCCAAACCTACAATATTCTAAACGCTTGACTGAGGCAGGGTATTTGAGCAGGCATATCCTCAACTTCCGCTTCCATTTTGCCTTAAGAGCAGAAGTTAAAAGTAATGGAACGCGGTATCCTAATATAGAAATAAAGTTATTCTTAAAGTTAATAATAGCATCATGTTCCATAAGGAACCCAGTGCCTAATAGGAGGTCGTAACTATTATTATCCAGGGCTACAGCAGAAACAGAGAGCTGTAGACCACCTAGCTTCAGGGGCAAGGGGGAGTAAGCAACTATAGCTCAAGCATATGCGGTGCCAGCTGTCTTATATTCTAACAAATGGTTAAGATTAGGCTGAATCTTAATTTTTCCAATTAGTTGAGAAGAAATGATGTTAATTGGAGAGCCAGAGTCAACAATAGCAAGAACCTTTACTTTGTGGATCACTGCTTCAATATGGGTTACCGTCACTCCCCACGGGCTGGTATAGAATATAAAGCTGCAGGGGCCGTTTTAGAAAGAGGATAAGAGGAAATATAACTAGGTTTATTATCAACGGGAAGCTCAATAGGATTTTCCTCTTTAGGAGCACTAGGACTAACAAGGTCAGCGGAAATGGTATGAACCAATTGGTTTTGAGGCGCAATGAAGTTGTCAGCATAGGGAGCCTCTCGCCCTATGCTGAACCCTCTTTTGCTTTTTCATCAGCAATTTTTGTCAAACAATGCTGAATGGTGTGGTTGCAACAGCCACAATGGGTACGGTTAGGTCAAGCTCAATTTTTTCCAGACCCATCGTTGTTCACCACATGAATTTGAGGATGTGAGGCTGAAGTGGAAGCAGGAGTGGCAGTAACTACAAAGGCGGGAATTTCAAGGAGGTCCTCATTAATATCTAAGATAGAAGTAAAGTTTTGTTTCCTTGAAGTCATGTGGAGATGGAGCTGCAGGATGAACTCTAAAGCGGAAAGGATGGCAACAACTGCATCATCAATTGAAGAGATTATTGGTCATTAATGCTTGAGCTTCAGCGTAGAACCAAGCGGAAAACTCTGCGGGGATTCGCCACATCTTAACTTAATACTCATAAAGGCCTGTTTCTGATTTGCCAAGGTGAGATCACTACCAAAATCCTTAATAATCACGGCCTTAACCTTGTCTCAAGTAATGCATTGCATTAGGTGGAGTACCATGTTTTCTTGAGCAGATTCACTAAGGCAAGAGGGTAAGTAATTAACTTTCTGATGATCAGGAGCTTTCTCCATCGAGATCTCAAAAATATAAAGAAATGAAGCAATACTTTCTTCCCCCAAGGTGAACTTGTCTTCAAAAGAAGGTTTAAAAATAGTTTCTGCGGGAGCCAAAATAACATTAACGCCCATTAGACTAGTTCAATTAATTTTGGATAGCTTTGATATGGAAGGAGGCACAGGGTTTTAATTTAAATCAGTTTGTTGTCGAAAACTGTTCAGATCATCTTGAAGAGCTCCAATTTGGGCAATTAGGGAATTGGTAGAAGCTTTTTGCTGAAGTTCATTTTGTAATGATTCCATTTTGACAAGTTGAGTTTGAATTAGGGATCAGAGCTCATGATTGTCTTGATCCAACCTAATGATTTTTTTTGATGAGTTAAATATGAGGTGAGGGAATCATAAAAATGGTAAGTGTTGTCTAACCCTTCCTTCTTAGCATCAACAGTAAGGTTTGGATCAATAGGTTCTTCAGAGCGATATGGTCAACAGCTTCAAGAAATATTTTCAAGATCTTGTTCTAGAGCGTGAGGGCGGCTGTTTAAGGAAGGATCCTCTTGAGGGGAAGGTAAATGCACAGTCAGCCCAGAAGGGCCAGGGGGCTCAGGCTGGTCAGGGGGACCAGGTTGTCTGGGAGGACCAGGAGGGCCAGGAGGCCTGGAGGGGGGCGCGAGGACCAGGATGCCCATAGCCAGGGGGGCCAGTTGGCCCAGGTAGCCCTTCACCACCATCAAGATCAGGGGCCCAGTCACTTCTGCGGGACCAACTGATTCCAACTCCCTGGGGGTCCTGGGGGACCTACAGGGCCTGGAGGCCCCAGAGTTCCATGAACACCTGATTCATAAAACGCTGGTTGGAGTGCTGTTTCAATCTGGTTCAATAGTTTTAAGTTTGTTTGATAAAAGTATTAAGTTGGCCTGAGAGATTTGTGATGGCTTGTTGCAACTGACTCTTGATAAGTGTGGTGGTTTCTGTAAATTGGGTAGCTACTTTCTTGCAAAGAAGGCTGGCCACTCCCACGTCCAGTTGAGAGAGTTGGGTTTGAATAGAGATAAGTTGGGTGCGGTTCTCAAAAATGTCCTCACAGTTATCTCTTACTACCAAAGAAGCCGAGTTGTAGAATTCTAAAAGATAGGAGCGTAACTCTTGTGATAAGGTGAATTGTCTTAAGATTTCCTGATGATACATAACCATAATTTGAACTAAATGGTGAATGGCTGGGTGCACAAACTGGCACAAATATCGCTCAGCGCAAGATATTCCTACCTCAGAGCTGGTTAAGTTGGCAGATTCATATAGAGCTTGCATGTTATTGGGAACTGCAGATGCTTGGTTGCAATAGGAGCGATCTCCAAAGAAAAGAGCACCTAAAAGTAATTGATTAATAGTATTAGCAACACCTGTAGGCTGAAAGCAATAGTTCTGGAATTCAAGGGTCAGAATAGAGATATCAAGTGTAGCATGAAATTGCACAAGATTGGGTTCATTGTTCTCTGGGTTGCAGTTTCCATTAAAGTTTACCCATTGAGTGAATCTAGAAATTTCAGTAATAGGCTAAGTAGAGTCTTGGTTGGGATCATCCATTGTGAATATATCTATTCATCAGGTAGCTCAGAAGAGTAACTGGCAGGGAGCACCAATCATTTTTTCAGGTTAGGGTAGCTGAGGGTAGTTTTTCCCCTGAAGCGTACCAAAATGGATGGTATAAATTGTCCTGCAAAGAGTTGATAGCGGGGAAAGCTGGGAATCCTAGATGTAGGGGCTGGTGAATTGCTATAAGCTTAAGAATAGGTGACGAGGGACCTATTGTAATAAAACTGGTGATAGTGATGCTGATGGCCGGAGAGGAGCTCAATAAACAGAGGCTCTAGAAGTAAGCAAAATAAGATCAGAATGGAGGTAAAAAACGTACCTTTATTCAGTTAAAGGAGCGGATACTTATAGGATGTGTCTTCAGCCTATTTCTTTCAGGGTAACGACGTCCTCCACTGGCAATATCTTCAGCACCCTGACTTTGATCAGGTGGGTAGTCAATGACAGACTTGCCTTTAACTAATTTGTTAGATTGCGGAGAATAAAGCTTTGAAGAGGTGAGGAAAATTTTTGGATTGTATTGGAGGTAGGAAAATTCAAATTGGGCTGAGTGGGAGCAGGTTATATCCCAAAATCTCACATTATTTTTAAGCTATTTTAGTAAGTTTTGATTGTCCACATTTGTTTTGACAAATTGAGAATTTAGTGATGGTTCAATCCCCATTTCTGATTTTATCTCTTCAGCTTTTTTCCCAAGTTTGATTTATTATATCTTTTTCACCCAGGGCTGTCCCATGTCACAATTTTTTAATTCTTGGGGCTCCTAATTAAGCCATTTGTTTAGGGTGGGAAATAGTGACAGTTGCATTAGCTTCTTAAGATTTTTACATCTACACAGAGTTATATAAAACTTTTGCAAATAATACTCTTCAGTTTCTAAAACTAGGGTAAGTATGGGATTGGGAAAAAAGTTGGGGAGGAATATAAGAAGCAGAGAGGAGCAGCAGCTACTCATTTCTCATCTAGAATTATGCCATATGTCAGCAATCTGGCTAAGAGTCAAGGCCCTAGAGTTTAAGCCCTTTTAGTTCTGAAAGGATGCATGGCCCAGTTTAGCTTGATAGCAGGAGCCATGGGCATTAAATTACCCTTTCTAAAGGGACAAGGTTTAACCCCCACAGGGCGTAAGTCTAGAGAACAATCTCTCTGCTTAGACCGTGAGAAATTCTCCCATAGGTGCAAGAGGGGACCAATAGCACCAGTAAAACCCTTATCACAGCTGAGCAGATTGCTCATGTTTTCAATGAAAGGCGTGTCACTTCTCTGGCCCCTAAAGATCTCTCACTGTACCACCTATCTCAACCACTTCCCTATTGGTAATAATTGAGGGGCTTTAGGGAGCTAGCCTAGACTATAGGTTACCAGCAGAGATCCAAGACTCACACTACCCCCAGTTTAATAACGCTCAACTCCACTAGAAGTAATACTTGTCTAAATCTCAGAAAACCCTTTCTGATTCAATAAATTCAAACAATTTCACGCAATATGTAAAAATAAATTGCATATTACTAATCTGAGTTGACATTGACCATGAGTTTTGAAAGGATCACCCAGTAAGATAAAATCACCTTGAAGCAAACTATGCAAAGCAATCAAGCCAGAAAAATCGTTTAGGTTTGGCTCTGACAATGCAACTAAGCTGACGATTTAAGATACTCAATGTCAAAGATTTTATGAGTATGTATGAACATATCAGAAGATCATTCCAACTTATTCTGCTCTTCAAAGGACAACTAATGGAGAATTATGGAAAAAAGAGGGACCATGCCAGACAATTCTAAGCCACATTCTCATCCCTCCCTAATTTTAAATTTATATTGCACTTCTGAAGTGGATAGGTAAATCTCAAAGTTACTTTATGGAATCTTCAAAAAGTTACAAAAGATAGTAAATATAAGGTTGTGAATAGACCTATCTTTTATTATCAAATGATATTGAATATTTATAGGTTTTGTAAAGTGGTTCAGATTTTAACAGCTCTTTTCAATCGCTGAGCGATCAAATCTTCTGATATCACCTGTTTGGGATAAGCGTGATTGTTCTTGTTAAACTTGATAAGATTAGATTCATTGAGTTACCCCTCCAATATCTCAGTGAAATATCTGAGGTAAAGTTTTGGGAACATAAAAATTTGGTGAAATCCTGACACTTCCCCCTCAAGATTCAATCATGGATGAGGATGAATACTCTAAAATCTAGGGTGGATACATTTTGCAACTATACCCATATCTACATGAACAATTGATTCTTCTAACCCCTTTTGGAATATATCTCAATAAGGACCAGACCAATTAGATTTCAACTTCCCAATTCATCCACCATGTTGGGAGTGGTAATACATAGCATAATCTCCAATTTGATATTCAGGTAAAACAGGTTTATATTTATTACTTTTTTGAGCCTCCTTTTTGGTAATTACTTCAACTGATTCCAAGGCTTGAGCTTGAAGATGAATGATCTTATCAGCCAGATTTCTCATAACTAAATTAGAGTTTTCTGGTATACTTTCTTAGAGTATTGCTTGAACGTTTAAAGGAACAGAGGGATCTCGCCCATAGATACATTTGAAAGGTGAAATTTTTGATAATTCTATGATAACTTATTTGGTAAGTGAACAAAGCACTAGGTAAATAGAAGTTCCACAAAGTTGAGTCTGTTAAAGCCATCTTCCTTAAAATAAAGACTAAAGTTCCATTGAATCGCTCAATGGCTCATTAGTTGATGGATGGTAAGGAATGACAAACTGTTAGGCGGTATTGAATAACTTACAACTATTGTAAAAGTTGAGAAGTAAAGTTCGTTCCGTTATCTGAAATAAGGACCTTGGTACACCCATGTTGAGTAGTGATTTGGCAATTGAGAAATAAGTCAGTGGCTTTAGCGGAGGGAGCAGCAATGGATATGGCCTTGACCCATTTAGTTATATGGTCAACAGCCATGATAATGTACTGTTGTTCATTCAATCCCCAAGGAAAAGGTCCTACAACATTGATATTTACCACTTCAAATGCCTTAGTCAGTGGAATCACTTGATGCTGATAAATAGGGTTGGTTGCACCATGACCTTTACAAATGAGACATGAGTTAAGTTTCTCTCTAATGGTTTTAGTCATATTATTCCAATAGTATCAGGTTTTTAACCACCCTTGGGTTTTCCTTAAACCACTATGACCTACTTGTTTGTGTCCTTCCATGATAACATTGTATCATGTTTTGGGTGAAAAAAGGACAACCACTTATAATTGACCTTATTATACAAAGATTCTTCCTGAATCATGGTATCTTTAGTAATAGTTTTAAATAAGGCACAATCTTCTTCAGATTCTCAATCCCACAACTCAGGCCGTCCAATTAGATTATATGTAATTGTTCCTCTTTTCCAAATTCAAGGTTATTATAGGCAATCAGAATAAACTGTCAGTATTGTGATGTTGGTTACCCGAGTGACGTACAAATGAAAAATCGTAATTTTGAAGTCTTAGGGCCCAACGTGCCAATCTCCCATCAGGATTCTTCATATTTTGCAACCATCTTAAAGAAGAATGGTCAGTAACAATAGTAAAATGGTTGCCATATAGGAAGGGTCAGAGGTGTTTAATTGCTAATATAGCAGCTATACAATCCCGCACAGTTATGCTATAATTTCGCTCAGCTTTGGATAATGTTTTGCTTTAAAACGCTATAGGATGATCGACCTGCTCTTCATCACACTGGGATAGAATAGCCCCAATAGCTACATTACTTGCATCATTATGCAGAATAAAAGACTTATCAAATTGAGGATGGATCAAAACAGGTGCCTTAGGGAAGTATGGAGAGAATTAAAAGAGTGTTCCTGAGCTGAGCTTTACTCAAATGACACCTTTTTGTGATAAATGGAATAAGGGTTCTTCCATATCAGCAAACGTGGGTATAAATTGATGATAACATCCAACCATACCAAGAAAGACTTGTATGTCCCACAAGGAGGTTGGAGGTGTCATTCATTTAATAGCTTGGATTTTATCTGAAAGTGGGTGAATTCCTTTAGCTGAAACCTGCTTACCTAATAACTCCATTTCATTCTGAAAAAAGGAATATTTGGAGGGTTTGAGCTTTAGTTAAGAATTGTGAATTCATCTAAAAACTTCTTTTAAATGATCCAGATGCTCAGTAAATGTTTTCTAAAAACACAGTAATATCATCCAAATATACTAAAACACAGATCAGCTTTAAATCACGTAACATCCCATACATGTCCCTTTGGAATGCTGCTGGTGCATTGCTCAACCCTTGTGGCATACAGGTTGGTTCAAATAAGCCCTCACTAGATATTAGGGCACATTTAGCTCAGTCTTCCAGTGCTAATTCGATTTGCCAGTATCCGCTGGCTAAATCCATTGCCAAAGAAATAGGTTGAGCCAGCTAACAACTGGAGGGAATCATTGATGCTTGGTAAAGGGTAGCTATCTCAACGCATATTTGCATTTAACCTTCGATAATCCATAATTACCTGATGTGAGCCATCCTTCTTTTTCACCAATAACAGAGGTGAGGCCCAGGGACTCTTGGAGGGTTTTGATAATCCAGCCTCCAATAGTTGATGTAATTCTTTGGTTATCTGTGCTTCATCCACTTTCAACTTATGATAAAGTTTGTCACAAATTGGATGAAGATCTACAGTTTCAACGGTAGCCATTACTCCCTTCATTTTACTGAAATCATAAGTATGATTGGCAATTTGTCAGAATATTATTCCAATAATTGAATTACTTGTTTCTCCTGTTCTTTAGTGGTGTGTTTCCCTATTTCAGGTCCCACAGTAAGAATCTCTGATTGGTTTCCAGCCCTAAGTCTTGTAGACTTCCAAAAGTTTTAAAATCATAAATTAGAAATAGGAGCAATAGTTTGATATAGGATGTTAGATTTTTTTGATCTATCGTTTTTGGGTCATTGGTAAGGTTTCAAACAAAACAGGTAACAATACAGACTATGCATGATCCAATATCCCAGGAAAAGCAGGATTCTTTAGCAGAAGGGTTTGAAATGCCTTGGACTTGTAGTAAATGGCCCTTGGGAATAGAAAAATGTAAAAATGTATTGATAATAACCTGAGATTTTGGCGGAATAATTAAAATCTCAGGGGAGAAAATAGGCATTCCTTCTTCTATGTCAGCCGTCTTAGGGGGTAATCTTACTGAGGATCTTCAACATGATACTGAATGGAATAGGAATTCTTTGATTACTCTAACAGACATACCCAACATCTAGTATGTTGAGCATGTTCAGATGAAAGAAATGGAACCTTATACCACAAAAGGGACTGAGAAGATTTTGGGCAATTCTTAATTTATTGATTTTTGCAAAAATTGAGTCCCCCAAGAGAGGTCATAACTCAAGTTATCAAGGACAACTGCAGCTACTGTAAATTTTAACTTCCCAAGTTTCAATTGAAGTGGCAAAAAAGTGCCAATTGATTGAGTACTCTGAGGTCCCGCAGTGCCATATTCTTCATAATGAGAAATATCAGGCGTTAACTTGATCTTCTTGATCAATTTTAACAAGACTACATTCACAGGAGATCCAGTGTCAAAAATAGTTTTGCATTAATATGATTTACTCAAAAATTAATAGGTGTTATTATACTTCCAAACTGAGAGGGTAAAGCCAATAAGGAGGGCAAGAAATAGGAAGAATGTTTATCTTTATTATACTCTACAGGGGTTTGAGGTTCCTGATGCATAATTATATCAATATCAATATGGTAAATCTTATTGGTTTTGTCTCTTTTCTTTTTTCATTAGCTTCCTTTTTATAATAATGATCTTTTATATGGAAGTATTGGTGATAATAATTACACTGAATAGCTCTAGCATTTTCAGGCACTTCATATAATTTAGGATGACTGGGTCTTGGAGAGTCATAGATTTAGGGTGTCAGCGTTACAGTTCTTTGGACAGTTGCCAAGGTCCAAAGGTGGTATCAAGGCTTCAATTTGCAAAAAGGGTTGCACCAGGATTTGAACTGAGCCAATTAAGCGAGTGGAGGTCAAAAAGAAAACAGAAGAATGGATCAAATACCAAATAGTTTATTAGATTAAAATGTGTCAATATTTATATGGTGCATAGGGACACGGTGCATCAAGGATCTTCATGGCCCATCCATTCAGGATCTTTCATGACCTTCCAGATTGACCGCCTATTTGGCACCCTCATTGTATTTTGCCACCTCCATGACCAGATCGGTGGAAACTTCGCCTCACGTGAGTCAGGAAAAGCGAAGAGACTCCTAAAGTCATATCCATTGATCCTCAAATTCAGGTGGATTCCTGACTGAGTTTGAGATTTGTGCTATTAAGATAAGGCTCTGTTTAAATAGGCTTGAGAGTTAATTCACTGTGGCTTAATTTGGAAGTAGGGAATTTGATTTGTTTTTCATCTTGAATCCTGACAATGCCCCCCTCCAGATTTTGTTGTAGGAGGTATAGGGATGAAGGAGCTGGCCATGCACCCTATTAACCATGGTGCCCTGGTTGACATCAGCAATGGAGTACTCTGACTTCACCTTATGAATAACCTTATAAGGTCCAGATCAAAGAACTTCTAGCTTGTTCTGTAAGCCTCCAAGTTGATATTGATAGAAGAGAACAAGGGCACTGTATTATAGTTTGGTAAGGATGGTCAGCTGAGATTAAATTGGGATGTCTCACTTCCTGTAGTGGTGACAATGGCTTGTGTGGCTAGGGCTTATAGCCGGAAAATTTCATCACTTAAGGCCCTCATAGTAAATTCAGAGCTCTCAGGTGTGGAGGTCTTGAGCAATGGCTGGACACTACCTGGTAGCTGAGGTGTACGCCCATATAGGGCTTCAAACGGGGACATCTTGATGACTTAGCGGTAGCTTATCCTATAGGCAAGCAAAGCGCTGGGTAGGTAGTGGTTCCAGAGAGCAGGATCTGAGGCGGTCATCTTTCATAAAATGGAGATAAGAGTTCCATTAGCGCGTTCTACCGCCCATTAATTGTGGGTGGTAAGGGGCAGCGAAACTCTTGGTAGTGCAAAATAGCGAGGTAAGTTCTTATACTAACTGTAAAGTGAAATTCAACCCGTTATCTGAAAGTAAGGTTTGGGGGCATCCATGCTGGGTGAAAATGGATCAAACAAGGAAGAGAGCTATGGCTTTGGTAGTGGCAGCTGGGACCAAAATCACTTCAACCCACTTGGTTAAGTGGTCCACGGCTAGGATAATATATTTATGGTCATGCAACCCAGTGGGAAGAGGGCCAACCACATCAATGCTAATGACATTGAAGGGCCCTGTTGGGGTGATGACTGAGTGTTGAGATTGAGGATTGGCTCAGTCTAGGGATTTGCAAGTCATACATACCTCCAAGACCTCTTGGATGGTTTCCACCATTTGGTCCCAGTAACATCGTGACTTAAGTTATTTGTGAGTCTTTTTAACTGCCCCGTGTCCCACAGTAGAATGGCCCTCTAGAATAACATCAGTTTAGGAAGCGGGGAAGACATAAGGGAGCCACTTCTTATTGACCTTCTTATAGAGCAGACTCTCCTTAATTTGAGTGTCTCAAGTCATCCTTCAAAGTTCAGCTTAGACCTTGGGAGTTTCCAACTCCCATTGCTCAGGTCGACCTATTAGATTGTACAGCCAGTCCTCCTCGGTGATCAAAGCTGCTAGCATTGGCATCCTGGAGAAGCCATCAGCGTTTTGGTGAATCGCACATGCACAATGGACAACGGTGAAATCATAGCTCTGAATTCGTAAGGCCCACCTGGCTAATTGGCCATCTGGGTCCTTCATTTTCTAGAGCCACCAGAAAAAAAGTGAACTGTAACAATGGTAAAGTGAGTGCCATAGAGATAGGCCGAGAATGTTTGATGGGTAGCAAGACAGCCAGGCACTCCCTCTCAGTAACGCTGTAGTTTCATTCAGCTTTACTCAGTGTCTTACTAAAATAGGCTAAATGATGGTCGACTTAATTTTCATCATGTTGGCTAGGATAGCCCCAACGGCAACATCACTTTCATCCATAAACAACAAAAAGGGTTGGTCAAAATGCGGGTGGGCTAGAAAGGGTTTAGTACATAGAGCAATTCTCAAGACAAAAAAGCCTTTCTTTTTCAGGCCGCCACTCAAACGGCACATTCTCTTCAGGAGGTAGAATAGTGGCTTGGCTAGGTTGTCAAACTGGGGGATAAACTGATGATAATAGCCCACCATGCCTAGGAACACCTGGATATCCCTTAAGCTTTGGGGGCGTGACATTCTCTCTATGGCGTCAACTTTGTCTGGTATAGGCTGGATGCCATCCTTGGAAACTTTGTGTCCCAGAAACTCCAGTTCTGATTGGAAGAAGGAGCACTTCAAAGGTTTAAGCTTTATAGAAGCCTTTTGGAGCCAATTGAAGACTTCCCTGAGATGCTCGATGTGTCCATTAAAGGTTTGTGAGAAAACAGTAATGTCATCTAGGTAGACAAGGACGCATGAAAGCTTCAAGTCCCCAAGGATACCAACCATGGAACGTTGAAAAGTAGACAGGGCGTTACAAAGGCCCTGGAGCGTCCTTGTGGGCTTGAATAGTCCTTCATTGTCTATGAGAGCGCACTTGGCTCCATCTTCAAGGGTGAGCTCAACTTTCCAATATCTGCTGTCAAGGTCCATGGCAGAAAATACTGCAATATGGCAAGCAGACAGAGGAAATCCAATTTAGGGCAGAGGATAACTGTCCTTCATGGTGATGGAGTTGAGTCGCCAGTAGTCCATCACCACCAGGTGGCTGCCATCCTTCTTCCAAACCAGCAGAAGAGGAGAGGCCCAAGGGCTGCACGATGGTACTAGGAGTAAAGCGTCAAGTAGTTGTTTGAGTTCCACCATCACCTGGGCCTCTTCAACCTTGCTTTTTCTGTAAGGTTGGGACCAGAAGGGGGAGCGTCCCCAGTTTCTACATGATGTAAGACTCTGTTCATCCTTCCAAAGTCACAGGTTTAGGCCAAAAATAGGTCCAAATACTCCTCCAACAACTCTTAAACCTTGTGTTGTTGGTCATCTGAGAGGTCCTTTCCGATACTGGTGTTGACCGGACTGACAAATGGAGGCGTCTCCAAGCTGAGATCCCCTAAGTCCCCAAAATTTCGGACATCAGCAATAACCTCCACTGATAGAAGGCAGACATAGGCAGCGGGACTGGTTGGACCTACTAATTTGGGTTTGTCATTAAGGTTGGCTAACAACACTGATATAGATCTGGCATAAGTTGTATCTAGGATCCCCAGGCAGGTTAGCACCTCTTTTGTGGATGGGTTGTCTAGGACTCAGATTACCAATAGGTATCCTGAGGGGATGTTAACATGGACCCAGGTGTCAGCAATGACTTGGGACTTTGAAGGTATCATAGTTGCCCTAGGTAAGTAGATCGACATGCCCTCTTGCCCATCAATGGCTGGAGGGGGCAATTGGACTCAAGAGCCCCTAATGTAATATTTGAGCTGATCTATTTGGCCTTCACTCTCCACGAAACAAGCTTGGGCTTTGACCTCTATCTTAGAGTCATAAGATGTTTCAAAAATCAGTGGGACACGATGCCCTAGTAGGGATAGAAAGCTGCCATCATAATGGAGTACTGCCAAATAGTCTCAAAGGAATTAAGTCCCAAGGAGCATGTCATAGCTAGGTTTATCCAGCATGACAATGGGGGTGTTTAAAGAAAGCTTTTTAAATTGTACTAAAAGAGAGGAATAATCCTTTATAAATTGGGTGCATTGTGGGCCAGCTGTGCCATACTCCATATAGTGAGGCAAATCTGGAGAGATCTTGATGCGCTTCCTTAACTTGGATGATATGGCGTTTATGGTGGAGCTACTGTCAACTATGGCAAGAACTGTGATTTTATGAACTCAAACTGTGACATGGGTAACCAGACTTCAGAACTGGGGCAGTAGCATGAGAAACATGGGATAGTCATCAGAAGAAGAGTAAGCAGTATCAATTTCTTTATTATCATTAAATACCAAACTTTTTTCTTCAGGTATGATAGCTCCAGGTTCATTCAAGGTTATGGAGGATCCTTAAGGCGGGTTAGGGATTTCAGCATGGAGCGCCTATTCCTTCGTGCTGATGGCCCTTTTTCCGCCTCCTCGGCAAGTTGTTTCCAGCAGGTCTTGGCACTATGTCTGAAACCATTACAGTAGGTGCATCGAGGTCAAGGATTCTACTGTTTTTTGACCACGTGGACTTAAGGACAGTTAGAGGGACCTGTAGATGTAGCCCTAAAGTGTAGGGTTGACGCAGGGATCTCATTAAGTGCTTTCTTGATTTCCCAGATACAGGTAACCAATTCTTCTGCCCGTGCATATGCATTTGAACTTCAGGGTAGGAAACCCAATGCAGAAATGACAGTGGTAGTAGCATCATCCAGGGTGATACGATTGGTAGTGAATAATGGTTATTTTTGGGCATAAAAATGACCGGAAAACTCCATGGGGCTTTCTCCTTTATTCATTTGGATACCCATGAATGCTTGTTTTTGGTTGAACAGGGTTTAATTGCTTCCAAACTCTTGGATTAAGGCTTTACATACCTGTTCCCAGGTGTTGCGCTCCTTCAAATGGGGGGTCATGATCTCTCAGTCAGTGCTATCTAGGCAGTTGTGGATATGCTTTACCTTCTGAAAGTTGGTGGCCTCCTCCATGGAACTCTCATATGCATACAGGAAGAAGGCAATGCTTTCCCGGCCGGGGTAAACCTTTCTTTAAAACTAGGTTTAAAGTTAGTTACAAGAGAAGTGGAGAGGGTGTTAGCACCAGGGATGAGCGCTGGCTCTGAGATCTCAGTCTCCACATAGTCATGGGGGGCCTGCTGGTCTAGCCGTCACAGTAGGCCCTCAAGTTCCTCTTGGATATGGTCCCAATTTTGATTGAGAGAAAATGGAAGCCTTATTTGCAACCTGCTCCTTTAGGGATTAAATGTCAGCGCCCCAAAGGTGAAGCTGGCTCTTGAGGGTGGTCAAATGGGTCTCCAAACCCTCAACATGTTTGTTTGAGCTAAGAGATTCAAGTATCAGTAAGCTTGGCGAAGGCACTGAAGTTGTCCATTTCATCTGACAGTGCCTCAATGGAGACTCTATGTTTGAGGGGACTCCATCTAATCAGAGTTTGCATTCCCTGAGCTACATTCCGAATTTGATTGTGTAGGGCTGCCAAGGCTGTTATCACATCCTTCCGCCATGGGTCTTCAGGGCCATCAGGGTAGGGTGCTGAGGGACCTGGGCCCTTATGGTCCATGGGGACCCTCTGGTCCTTTGGGTCCCTCAAGCCCTTTGGAGCCTTCAGGCCCCCTAGGCCCTTCAGGACCTTCACTCCTGGAGGAGTAGTCACGATAGGCCAGCTCCCAATAATGTTGTTTCTGGGTCTGTACCAGATTATTGACTTGGAGGAGGCGCTGATTCCAAGTTGCCTCAAGAAGTTGGACGTTCTGATGCAGCTAGTCCTCAAGATAACAAGAGACCCCGCTATCTAACACCTCAATTTGATCTCAGACCTCATTGATCAACTGTCAGTTATTAATAATGACCTCGCGTTTGTCATGGACAAAGGAGGAGGCTGCATTGTATAAATTGATGATGTGAGAGTGTAAGGCCTGAGTGAGCCTAGTTGTTGGGAGACTTCTTGATGGTGCAACCCAACTAGTTGGAGTAGGTGATGATAGCTGGGTGAACAAAGTTGCGAAGGTAGCGTTCAGAACCCAGGGCAAGTTCTCCTACTGGCAGCTGGGCCGAAGCATAGAGGTCTTACATGGTAGAGGGAACGGAAGAGGCATGAGAGCATCTGGAGCGAGCACCCATGGTGTATATGCCATTTATTAAATGTTGGAAAACATTGTTGAGGTTCTCTTACTGAAGTTGGTACTGCCTTTCATTAATAGAGGGCAGAAAAAACTAGAATGTGGCCCATAATTCTAACCTCTCAGGCTGCGAGGATGGTACTTCATATCACAAGATACTAACCCATTGAGCAACGCTTCTTGACTGACAAGCAGATTGATCTTCAGGGCTACTAGTATTCTCCATTGTTTGTGATAGACGTTTTCACTTAGGATAGCTCAGAGCCCCCTGTAGTGAGTATCACGTTTGTTGGCATTACAGTTTTTGGACTGTTGCCAAGGTCCAAAGGTGGGCTCAAAGCTGAGAATTCACAAAAAGGGTCGCACCAGGATTTGAACTGAGCTGATTAAGTGAGCAAAGGTTGAAAAAAAATGGAAGAATGTATTGAATAAAGAATACTTTATTAGATTAGAGTGTGTCAATATTTATAGGGTGCGTAGGGACATGGTGCCTCAAGGATCTTTGTGGCCTCATCCGTTCAGGATCTTTCATGGCCTTCCAGATTGAACGCCAGTTTGGCACCCTAATTGTATTTCGCCACCCCCATGACCGGATTGGTGGAAACTCAGCCTCACATAAGTCAGGAAGAGGGTGTGAGACTCCTGAAATCGTCTCCATTGATTCTCAAACACGGGTGAATTCCTGACTGAGTTTGGGATTGGTGCCATTAAGATAAGGCTCTGTTTGAATAGGCTTGAGAGTTGATTCACTGCAGCTCAATTAGGAAGTGGGGAATTCAATTTTGTTTTTCATCTTGAATTCCAATATGGGGTTTTTCAGTAAATTAAGGAGGCAATTCCAAAAAGCCTCCTTTATGTTTAAAATACTTCTGATTTTCTTTTTTACGCTAATAAGGTAGACTTGCATCAGGTTTCTAGAAGTAAAAGCAGACATAACATCAGTAATAGCATAGTAAAAAGTTAACCGGCCACATGCTACCAAAGTCTGAGCCTCCCAATTAAATCAACGAGTAAAGTCTTGGATAGTTTCATTTTGATGGGGCTGTATGCCCATAAAAGCCTGTTTCTGAGAGGATAAAGTTTGTTCACTCCCAAATTCTTTGATCAAAGTCTCCTTAACCTGGGACTAAGTAGAAAAATTAAACAGGTGAGTTGTTATGATACCTTGGCTAATCTAGTAAGACAATTTGGCAAAAAATTCATTTTTTTGATGGTTTATGGCTTCACTCAGAGCCTTCTAATATCTTTAAAGAAAAGAGATGGTACTGTCTTCTCCAAAAGAATACTTATACTTAAATGCAGGTTTAAAACTCATAGGAGCATTGGCTGATAAAACATGCACTCCAGGTTGTTATGATTGAGTAGAGATGTAAGAGTTAGAGTCATAAGCTTGGGAAGAATATTGAGGATAGGAACCAGCTGCCTCAGTATGAATTTCATTAATCCGATAATATAGATCTGAATGCCTCACTTTTCGTCCAATCTGCTAGATAACTCAAAAATTTGCTCCTTCTGTGCATGGTATCTAATTTCCAAAGTTTTAATCTTTTTTTGAAGCATATCCCCTTTAGATTCACAGGCATGTAACAGGATGTCAGTATCCTTTGCCCATTTACCCAGATTATTCAATTTTTCAGACAAGGATTGAAGCAATAACAGGAGATAAATAGGTAACCCATCAGGAGTTAAATTACACTTTTTGGCAATTTTATGAAACTGCTCATGCAATTGTCCAATCATTCTAAAAGAGTGTCAGCCTGTTAAAGGGATCCTGAATGCCCATCAGCACCAGGGGTCCATGAGTTCCATCAGCACCAGGAGGTCCTCAAGGCCCTTCAGCACCTGGGGGTCCATGAGGTCCATCAGCACCAGGGGTCTACGTGGCTTTCAACCCAGGTGGCCCCATAGTTCCCAAGGTTTTTTTCTACTTCGCTAACTCATAATTTGATTCCAAAGTACAATTCCTCCAATTAGAAGAGGTGAGTTTTAATTTCCTCTTCCATCAATTTATTATCATTAGAGAGCCTGGAAAAAGTGTCTCTCCATTCAACCTAAATTTCCTGGCCTCACTTCATTAACTGTTAGTCAACAAACCTATATACTTTATGATCGAGCTGAGCAAGTTGTTGTTGCACTTCATTAAAAGGATTCAATTACTAATAATGGTATCAAAATTATTTTTAATAAACTCGGAGAAAGATTTGAAAAACTCAGAAACATAATTATATAGGGATTGGAATCCTTATAAGAATATAAGCATCCCTTGATGATGAATTCCTACTACTTGTAATAAGTGGTATAAAGTAGGATGAACAAATTGGTGTAAATACTTCTTGGTACTAATACCCAGCAATTGAAAAGTTTGATATAAATACCTCATTGTAGGGGGTACAGCATTAGTCCAAGATTGAGTAGAACGAATTCTAGGAATTAAAAACCCTCAAGTATCTGCTATATGATGTTCCTTTAAACCTCAGGCTATATTTGAAAATTCGCAATAAAGCTTAAATTAGGACCATAAAATTCCAAGTTGGCACGGAATTTCATTGTAGATGGTATCCTTGGGATCTCAGTTCTAGTGGAACGGATCCATCATAAAATACTTCCTTGATCATGGTCTTGAGACTCTTCAGGTGAAAGAGGAGAATCCAACTTAGTGATTGACGTTTTAACAAGAGAGTAACTCAGAGAGCCCCCTGTAGTGAGCACCACTTTTTGAGTTTTGAATTGCACTTCTGTAGTGATTAGGTAAGTCTCATAGTTACTTTTATGGAAACTCCAAAAAGATATGGAAGATAGTAGGTATAAGGTTGTAAATAGACCTATTTTTTATTATCAAATGATATTGAATATTTTTAAGTTTTGTAAAGTGGTTCAAATTTTAACAGCTCTTTTCAATCACTGAGCGATCAAATCTTCTGATATCACCTGATCAGGATAAGCATGATCGTTCTTGTTAAGCATGATAAGATTAGATTCATTGAGTTCCCCTCTGATATCATCAGTCAAATATTTGGGATAAAAGTTTTTGGAACGGAAGAATTTGGCAAAATCCTGACACCTTATCTCTCACTATAAAGACAACAACCCTACTAAGGTCTGTTGCTGGTTTATTCCCAATATTGAGACTTTTTAAATAAAGTCATATATCCCAAATTGTTCTCCACGTACTCCACCAATTCGCCAACTTCCATTATTTTTCTATAAATTTAGTGAAGCACACCTCCAGCCAAGTTTTGGCTTTAATTGTCGCTTAGTGGGCACTCTAATCCTTTAATCTACCAGCTCGCTGTGCTCTTCAAAGTTGTCGAAATTTATGCTGCTGACCTCTTATTTCAATCCGCTGCTCACAAAGGCCTTCCCCAACCTCAAGGTTCACCCCACCAATCTACCACTGGCTCAGTGCTTTCTTGTCAACCAGGGGCTTTCCAACATGCCAATTTTGCATGATGTCTAGGAGCGAAGAATGCCTGTTCACCAACCTGAAAGTGGTTTCCAGTCTCCAGATCATCTGGAGAACCCATCGCTAGGGCAATCTACCCCGGTTTATCTCAATAAATCAAACCAGAGCCCTAAAACCTTTTCTGACCCTGTATGGAGGTTTGATCCACCCCATCAACCTTATGATATTTACCAATTTCAACCAGCTCATGAATTAAACCAATATGATTCAATTTGCAAATTTATTTACTAAATGTTGAGACAGTTTTCACTAAGTGAGCCTGTCTATTATCAGAGTATGGGGGTGAAACAGAGTACTTTTAGGAAAAGTATCAAAGGCTAGCATCCACCTTCCTAGGAGTAGTGGTTGTCATCCATATCTCTCCCACCTTTGGGGTTGCCCCAGCAAGACCCGTGGTTGCCTCATTGCAGCCATTTGGTTTGCTATGGGGCATTTTGTACATTTATAAACTTACATTACCCTCACAGGGATCCTAGGAAGTCCCTCCTACAAGTCATTAGGACAGATGTGCAATTGGCATTTTGGGCCTTCAAAAGGGTGTAACACCCCCAGACTAGACATCCACATATACTCTAATTAGCAGAAGCCAGGACAAGGTGCCTTTAGCAGAGCGTAGCTTTTGTAGGAAGTTGGCAACTTAATTGATGCAATGGCCATTGTTTTGGGTAGATAAAGTGATGGTGCCTTGGGGTAGGCCTTGCAAAATCTGAAATCAACTTCTGACAGTTCTCATAATCCTTGGAAATGACTAAACTCTTATCATAAGATATGTACCCTTTCCATAATGCTTAAAAATGTAAGCTGCATTTACCTCTAAGTGAGTTAGATATCTGCCTCTTAAAATTTTTGTGCGCCCTCTACCATGATGGGCTTTACCTCTAAAGACTTCTGCCTCTTAAATGGAGGTATGAAGGAAATTAAAATTGAATTGTTAATTTCCAGTGTGTTGGCAAATCCACGTGAATGATCCATTATCAAAAATCTTGGCTAACAGGGAATTGCCCATATCGTCACAAGCAACTGACACTATGTGACCTTGAGAGTATATTTTTGGTGTCCACCATTACTAAGTCACCTACCTGGTAGTTAGGGGCTTTGTGGCATTTCTTATTAGCAAACCACTTAGCGTCATTCTTTGATTTGGTCAACTGATATAGGACATTTTTATGCACTTTCCTGATATGTACATCAAATTTGTCTGCCGCTGGGATGTTACTGCATATTTGGGGTCCAATGGTGAAGCGGGATTGTACCTAAGTTAGCATATACTGTCCATAGCCTGTTGAGGAATGAATGGAGTTGTTTCTGTAAATTTGTGCCAATGGGAGGACATCTGTCTATGTAACTTGAGAAGGTGTAGCATAACAGCAGAGGTACTTCTCTAACAATTGATTTTCACATTCAGTTTGGCCATTGATTACAGATTGGTATGATAATAATTTTCATGGCTTGATATTCAGTATGTTGCACAAAGCCTCCCAGAATCTTGAGGTAAACTGAGGTTCTCTGTCATTGATCACCTCATGTAGCTCTTTAAACTGAGAAAGTTGATGAGATATAAACAGCTGAGCCATGTCTCCAACTTTTATTGTTTAGCAAGGTATAGATATTGCATATTTAGTAAAAGAATATACCACCACTATGATCGCATTTAGCCTTAAGATGCTGGTAAACTCACAAATTCCACCAAGTGTGAGGTCCAATGGCCTTTGGCTTGTTCAATGGGGTGGATGTGGCTATTATGGCCTGTAATATTATATTTGGAAAAAGAAAAATCAGGAAGCCTTTTACTTAAGTGAGAATTTCTTGTGTGAGTACATTAGAGTAATACTCACGTTTAATCAAGTTGATGCACCTTTTCATGCCAGGGTACCCCATGGTAGGAAAATCGTGATACTCCTTTATGATGTGGGAATGCAGGCCATAGGGAACCTAGACTCTATCTTGGAATTATATTACCCTATACTTTTGTGTTTACCATCCAGATGGGACCTTTCCAGCATCAATCTTAGTCAGGAGGTCAAGGCCTTCAGGATAAAAACTTGGGGATCTAACACAGCTTGATGTAGTGAACATCATTTTTGGGTGTATTAGATGAAGTTACAATTGAACCATAATCACTAACAAGTGATGAATCAGTGGCAGAAATAACAGGGGTGACAACCTGAGTTTTGGGTATAGGATACAGTGGTGAGGGGGCAACTGTGGTAATGCAAGTGGTGAAGGGGTCACAACTTGATCAGGAGATATCATCATGACTAACTCAGAGTCTGCACTAAGTTCAGGGCCCATATGCAAATTTTGATCAGCATATCTGACAAGATGTGGGTAGAACCCTTGACAAACCCATAATTGAAGTTAAAATTGAGGAGATTATGTTGAATTGTGGTTTGCATGTGTATCAACTTTCGTAATTTGTAATAGCAAGAAAGTGTTTTGTGGTCAGTGATCACAACCACGGTATGTTTTTGCCCTGTAAAAAGTACCACTACCACATAAATGACCAACAAACATCAATTAACTATTTATTTCAGATGGCCATATGCACTCTATAACACGTAAATTCTAAATAAATATGCCTCAGGATGCTCCCTCCCATCATGTTCTTTCAAAATGATGGCTACAACCACAGTACCAGAGGTGTCACAAGAACAGTAAAGGGTTTATCTTTATCAGCGTGATGATGGACAAAGGAAGTTGTGAAGATATCTTTTACTGCTTCAAACACTTATCAACATTCAGGAGTTCAAAAAAGGGGCTTTTTTACCAGTGATAGGGCGAAGGGGCGAAGCTAAAAATGAAAAGGCTGATATAATCCCTTAAGAAAGTGATTGATCCTAGGAAGCTGTGAAGTTGCTTCTACGTCAACATAGTGAACCATGAGCAGATGTCATCTAGTTTGGAAGTAAAGATGGCATGATCATCTTTTATTATCAAGTTACCCAGTAATTGAACTTCCCTTTTATAGAACTCACATTTAAATGGTTTAGCAAAAAACTGGCCTTATGGAGTACTGTCGCCATTGATATTGAATATTTACTATGTTAAGGGTGGTTAGCCAAGCGGGTAAAACTGCTTCCATCATTAGTGCAGGTTTTGAGTTTGAAACTTGTACTGGCTAGAAAACTTTCTCGGTGTGGTATATTTGTCCCAAGGTCACCCACCTTGAATAATTTTTTTAAATATTTACTGTTGTTCAGCATTGGGAGAATTGATCAAGATGTCATCACTGTAGGCTATTGCACAGGAGAACATAAGATATCCCAAAGCGTCATTAATGCAGCGCTGATAGACAGTGGTGCATTTTAAACCAAAAGGCTTATCCTTGAACTAATATCTCATATTGGGCGAAAATTTGGTGTCAGCCAAAACTACTCAGACTTGACCCACCCTTGGTGTAAACATTCATTAAGTCAAGTCTAGAGAAACTTAGAATTTTTGATTTTCTTGGGAAAGTGCAGCCTCAAGAGGTAGGGTACATGGATCTGGAGCTCTAACAATATTCAAGTGCCTGTAATTAACATAAGGTCTTAGAGTGACATTGAGTTTCTTGCAAAAACTACTGAAGATGACACAGAAGAGGTTTTATTGATCATCCACCACTTCTCTACCATTTTGTAAATCCAGGGCTTTAATGCCTTGTCTTCCTTACCTTTGTAGGGATATAGGTATAAGTCCAAATGATAAGCCACTCCGTATGGATTGTAAACAATGTCATCACAGGTGTAAGAAAGACCCCAGGTCTCTGATAAAGCCCCTTTCCTGGATCAGTGACCTAGTTCATGTGGTAGATGAGCGATGTGTTACTTCCCTAGCCCCCAAGGATCCTCCCTCTCTGCCCCTTTTCCTCTTCTCCCTTGGTGAAAATAATATAAGGGTGTGCAGGGAAGTGGTCCAGTTTAGAGGCCTCCGGCAGGAACCAGGACCTATCTTAATTATGGCCTTATTACTGATGATAATCGAGAAATCTCCCAACCCTGCTCAAAATCACATATAAGCCTCAGCAAGCCAGATAATTGGATCAGGTTATCGACATTATTATGAATTTAAGATCAAAACCCCAAATCATCTAATATACTTCATGGTTTTTTCAATTCCTTAAGAGAAACGTATTATTATAAACTTGATGCAATAGCTCACCAATCCAAATAAATTTATTTAAGATTGGTACCATCAATTTGGATTATTCCTTGATTTTAAAAATCCGCTATCAGAATTTTTATGAGATGATCCAAACCCATAAAACCTCTAACTTACTAAACTCTTCCTGAAACAACTAATTAGCTTTTCTTAAAGTTTCATAGGCACAGGCCAGTTCCTGTTTCCCTTTCTGATCCATCTCATCCCTACTATAAAGGCAATAACCCATCTTAGGGCATGTTGCCAATTTACCTATTTTCTAATTACCTTTAGTTAATCCTATACTTCTATCACCTCCTTTAAATGTGAAGTTTGACAAACAATCCATACTGTTAGGATGCCAAGTCAATCCTACAATGCCCTCTGTCTATCATGTAAAACCATCTGAAGTTATGTAGCAGTTATTAGGATCCATTGATCTAGCAAAGTACCTTAAGGTGACCAAACTTGTAAAATTATTATTTTGCAACCACCATTGCCAATAGGTTGCGCACATTGTGCGCCCCTGCGATCATGATTTACCTTGCCAATCCACTAATCTGGTGCAATATTTAAAACCTATGCCTCAATATTCTTTTGATCAGCTATTATGCAATAATTAACATCTGCGGAACCTGGAGACGGTGTTGCCCTCCATTGCTCTCTTACTATTAGGGGTTGCCTCAGTAATACCCGTGGTTGCCCTCATTACAGCCTTCTAGCTTGTTATGTGCCTTTAGTACCAATTAAATTGGTTTGCTCCACACTTAACCTTATAATGTAACATTATGAAGTCATTAGGACATCACAGCCCTAGACATCCTGGGCTATCCACTGTGAGCTACTACATTTAGAGTAAATAGGCAGCCTTCTAGAAATTAGCTGTAAACATTAAATAAAAATGACCATTCATTTCGGCGCTCTAAGACCTTCTGATTAAAATTGGTGAGGCTTTTGCCTCCCTAGTTTGTAAGAACCCACAACAACTTGCAAGTCTTAATTCATTCTCCTCTCTTAGGGAGTACCTAGTGTTATCCCATAATACTACTTGATCTTCTGATCAAATAGGAAAAGCAGACGTTTTTAAGGGAAGCAAGGAGAACAGCCTGCCAGTTACTAAGAGCCAAATCAAAATCTGCCTTTTTCTCCCACTACTGCTACTATACTACTTTTAAAACCCACCATGGAAAGTCAGGCATATTTTAAGTTCCCATTACCTTCCACAATGGGGTTTGCAAGGCTACTGTGCGGGATCTCCTGGACACCAAGGGTATCTGGAAACATCATATACCTCAAAGTTGCATAAATATTGAAACTGGATATGCTGAGACCCCTCCCATATTGGGGACATTCTCTGAAATCGAATATTGTCATAATGTGTAGCATCCTATGCAATTTTCTGTGTATGGATTCTGTTTCTGAAACCACTTCTCTTCAGTGCCTGCTTATATATCCTATTATCATTAGTTTGTGCTGGTGGAGTCACCAATGTCAGGGAAACTGGAGCGCAGGAGGTCGCTGAGGGGAAAGACCCATGCCAAAGGTATGACAATAAGGCCAAGTGACCCAACAAAGCGAAGAGACGTCCTAAACGGTCAATAACATGTTTCCATATAAATCTGTGGAGCAAAATGCACACCAAACTGGCCACAACTATCAGGGACAAGAGGCCCTGGGAGCTGGGAAGGGTGGCGTAAAATATAGGACAAAGGGTGGCGAAATAAGAAGCGGTGGAGAGGGCGGAGGGCTCATGTAAAGCAGTAGAGGAAAAACAGAGCGTAAAAATGACTCCAGCTATCTTGGAATTCTGAGAGGTGTATTTTTGTTGAAAATAACCAAAAAAAATCAGAAAACTTCTCAAAAACTCCTAAACTTTATTAGATTGATTAGAGTATTTGAGAAAAGCAAAGCCTTTATCAGCTTGGGACTTAATTTAAAGGAGAATAATTTGTGAAGGTTTTAAATGGGTATCACAAATTTGATTTAAGCTGCAAATTCTTCGTTCTTCAACAAAATTAAATTTTTTGAATTTGGCCAAATTCCATAACCTTGTATCGTGTTTTTTCTGGATTTTAGGTTTGATTCCCACCCGGGTTTTTCACCTCAGATGGGACATTTTCCTCAGAATTGGCTGAAAAAGCCAGAGCCCATTTTTTGTCAATGACCTCAGAGAGGTCATCAGTGACCCTTAGGGGTTCTGGTCTTTGCGTCAAAGGCTTGTTGGACTTTGCCTTTAGAGGGGCATTTAATTCCAGGAAATATGTCATTAGCTATGACAACCAACCTATGAACATTAATTTGAAAGGCTATTTCTTGCCTTTACTAATAGCAGGCTCATGAGACATTCCCTTGATAGATACCCTTCCACCTTATGCCTATCTGAGTTCAATATCACCTCCCTCCACAGAACTGTCACCAGAAAACCCTTCCTTCCTTTACACATACAATGATTTCTTTTATATGGGCTTGGCTATTGGGCTTCCACTACACTCTGAGTATATCTTGTCATGCCAACTGATGGTGGACCTGTTCAAAATTAACTGCCATTTATACCCGTATACTGAGGAGGAAGACAAGCGCATGGAAATATGGTTACATAATATTCTAGAGAAGGGCTATATTCAAGAAGCCTAACCTATTGTCTCTTTTGCCATATTTGTCTGTAAAGCAGATGGGCCTCTGCACCCCTGCGTTGACTATGGACACCTGAACAATATATCAGTTCTAGATCCCTACCCCCTGCCACTAAAAGAGTTTAAAAACCAAGAAATTTCAAAACTTTTAGTGTTCTTAAAGCTTGACATTGTCATTGCTTTCAATCAAGTAAGGGTCAAAGAAGGGCAAGATTGGCTCACAGCCATGCATACCAAGTGAAGGGGTATATAGTTCAAAGTGATGCCTTTCAGTTTGAAGAATGAATTAGCGACTTTCCATCATCTATAGATAATGTTCTCAGTGGCTTATGGTTCTCATGTGCCGTAGCCATCATCAATAATATAATGATACATTTGCCTGACCATAGCCAACACATGAAGTATCTGGAAGTGATAATACTAGCTCTCTATAGTCCTGGGCTCTTTGTGAAAGCTTCCAAGTGCAAAGTCTTCTGCAAGGAGGTGACCTTCCTGAGGACTTTGTTCTGAAGAATGCTATGCATTCCTCCATGCAAACTGAAGGCTATCCAGTTATGGCCTTCCAAATACATAGAAGCAACTTAGTGCTTTCATGGAACAAGATATTCCTAAAGAAGTTATCCCCTGTTTTTGCTTAATTGGAGGCACCCCTTTATTCACTGACTTGAAAGATACTTCCTTCAGATGGACATCTGAATGCTAAAAGGCGTTTGAGTCCATCAAGGAGGTCTCCCTGATGCCCCCAGTTCTCTGACATGTGGACAAATCTGGACCCTTTATTATAGCTCGTAACGCATCTTCTGTTACTGTTAGGGTAGTGCTTCCCTAGGACCATACTGAGGTTGAGAATCCAATGTCTTACTTTAAAAAACTTTTTGTCCTATGAGCATTCTTAGGTGCTTTATAGAATGAAGTGGCAGCCATGTCTTGAGCGCTGAGTCACTGGCTAATACCTCCTTTAAGGGAACAGCTTAATAATATTAAAAACAGATTACCAAACTCTAATGTATAATGGAAAGTCTCAGAAACTTTCCCACCACCAAGACCAAACTTATTATGATCTATGCGACTCTAATTTATTATTAGTTTGTTAAAAGGTCCTTGAATGTCTTGCCAGACATTGTGATTTAATACCTGCCATAAACCCTAGTATAGATGACCTCACCGACATTACAATTGTTGTCTCCTCCTCACAATCCTGATGCTGACCTAACTCTCTGTTTCCTTTGCCAGATTACTATCATATTCAATCCTTTTCAACCAATCTATTGCCGCCCATTTTTATCTATCTGGAAGGTAATTTATTAAATGACGACCTGTAAAATATGTACCTTTATGTTTACTCACTATTCCTTAAGGATGAGGTAATTTTATTCAGGGACAGAGTTTGGGTTTTATCTGTCCTTCATGGCCAGTTGATTTAGGAGCACCATGATCCCCGAACTTTGGGTCGCCCTGGGTCCATAAATTGCGGGATATGTTATGGAGAACTTATAACTGGCCATGATCCTCCAAGGAGGTCCCTCGTGGATCTCCATTGTGTAGTGTGTACTTCTCTAAATCTGACAAATTGTGGAAGAAAGGCCACTTACACTTATTGCAATATGATGAGGTCCCCTGGACCTTAATACCTCTCAATTCTATCATAGAGCTACCTCCTTCAAAGTGGTATGATGCAATCATGGTGGTTGTTAATTGTTTCACCAAGTTTGCTCTCTTCTCATGCAACAATAAAGTTACTTATGAGGAACCGCAACCATGTTTATGACACATGTATTCTTTATGTTTGGTCTCCCCAGGGAGATAGCGAGTGATATTGGACCCCAATTTACCTCCAGATTCTGGAGTGCCCTTCTTGAACTCCTACAGATTGAACCCTATCAGTAAACTGCTTATTACCCCCATTCAGATGGTCAAACTGAGAGTTTGAACCAAAATTTGGCGCATTATCTCAACTGTTATTCCTTGGACAATCATGACACATGGGCATCAGATCTCCCCTCAGTGCAGTTTTTGTATAAAAATGTTTCATGCATCTATTGTTTTTCCCTTTTGATGCCAACTTGGGATACAACTTTCATTCCAGTTTGTCATCCGTTTCACTTTCACAGTTCTTATAACAGAGAAATGCTTTATTTACCTTTTTAAAACCTAAGATCTTATATAGAAGCACTTGTCAAAAGCAGTAGAAGACCATAAGAAGTTCACAGATTAAAAATGCCACCATGGCCATGAATCAAGAAATGATCCCTGGACATGTTGGAAAGCCATTATTTATACATGAAGGCTTCTATAAAGCTATCGTTCAAACGCTCTGGTCCTTATGAAGTGCTAAAGGACTTGGAGAATAGCACCTTCAGGATCAAGCCACCTCCTAATAGAAGAAACACAATGTATTTCACGTTCTCCAGTTGTCTCCCTTTAAAGTCCAAATGCCCAAGTTACCTGAGATTCTAATGGAAGATGATTTCCAGGAGGTGGAGGTAGAAGTAATCTTGGCCCCAAGATAATCGCGGCGCTTAGTTCAGTATATGTTAGCTGGTAGGCTATCATTCCTTGAGAATAGCTGGGTGAGCGCTAAAGTCTGCACCAACTGTAAGGACCTGGTGGAAGCGTTTCACGTATTCCACCCAAGGCTCCCCATCTCCCTCATAAAATTAAAGCCATTTTCACCATTAAGCTCCCCAATAGGCACAGTAATTACTCCATTTCCCATGTCCCAGGAGGCATAATGTATCCTGTTCCTAGAGAAAACGATAATGTAAGTCTAGATGACAAGCACCTCTTCCTGGATTAAAAGAAGTATCTTCACAGGCATAAGAAAGAGCACAAAGTCTCCAGTGGAGCCCTTTCCCTGGATCATTGGCCTGGATCATGTGGTAGATGAGCGATGGGTTATTTCACTGGCCCCAAGGATCCTCCCTCTATGCCCCTTTTTCCTCTTCTACCTTGATAAAAATAATAGAAAGGGTGTTCATGGAGGTGGTCTAGTCTAGGGGCCTTCAGAAGGACACTAGGACTCATCCCATTTATGAGCTGGATATTGACAATACTCAAGAAATCGCCTAACCTTGCACAAAACCCCATATAAGCCCCAGAACGCCTTATTTTTTAGATTGAGGGCTTATAGTAGTATGGATGGCAGATTAACCACAGATCATTCGTTCCACCCCAAAGTTAATGTGATTAATTCCTTAGGAGGAACGGGTTCTTTCAAAACTGGTTGCAATAGCTTACCTGTCTAAATGAATTATCCAAGATTGGTACCATCAGTTTAGATTATTCCTTGATCCTGAACATGCACTATAAAAAACTATATGCCATGATCTTGACTTATCATAGCCTCTCTCCAAACTTACTACACTCTTTTTTTTAGTACTAGATGGTTTAACACTCTTTCTGTCCTAACTAATCAGCACCTCCTGCAGAGGCTTGGGCGTAGACCAGATTTTGAGTCCCTTTCTGATCCTCCCCCAACCACTATAAATACAAAACTCCTTTTTTAGGTATGTTACAAGTTTATTTTAATATTAATTCCCTTTTAATAATACTATCTTTCTCCCACCTCTTTTAATCATGGAGTTCACCCTCCACACCATAATGTTATTATATCAAGTTTTATCTGGCAATGTACGCCATCATCTGCAGAATGACATCTAAAATCATGGATTAGTTGTTTCAATCCATCAATTAATCGGCATACCCCGCAGTGGTTGAACTTGTAAGATTATATGCTTCCATCTATTATTGCCAATCTGTCATGCACATTGTGCACCCCTGTGACCATACTTTACCTTGTCAATCCGCCACCAATTTGGCACAATCTGACAACAAATGCCTCAATAATCTTATGATCCATTATTATGTAATAAACAGCGGATGCAAAACCTGGAGGTGTTGTCCACTCCATGCCTCTCTCGCCCTTGATAATTGTTCCATTTAAGCCTTATGTCTATAAGGGCAATGGTGTGCATTTAAACTGTTTTGATTCTTACTAAACCCTTAAGAATTTATTATTTTAGAGTCATTAGGTTAGCTTAGCCCTTGGAATTCTTGGCCATCCATTGGGCGCAAACACATTCAAATTATATTAACAGTCTTCTTTTAGTTAGCTACAACTCTGACAATAAGATAATTAATTTTTTATGAGTCTACCATCAGCTGAAAGCTCAAATCAAGTTCTGAGTGACTTAACAGCTGATCAGTGCTTTCAAATCAAAAACTGACTTGAGGGGTTGTGAGAATAAGAGGCAAAGTAGGTAATTTGGGCACAATATTGGTAGAGAAGTATATCACTGTTGCTACCTATATCATTTCCTGTTACCAATGTGGTAAGGATTGGAATTTAATCTAAATGAAAACAGAGGTATAAGCTAGCCTATTCGTATTAAGCCAACACTCATTGACTAGTGGCGCCACCATTCTACCCCCTAAATTCACAGGTTATAATAATTTTGTTATTGCTGAAAAGGTTGCCACACATTATAGTCATGGGGAAATATAGTGCATTGGTTTGCACAGGGTAATATTGAGAATGGGGATACTAGATGCCCCTTATGAAAGTAACAGGGGTAACTTCAAGATCAAATGCCCACGCAAATTTTGTTTCAATGTAAATCCCCTTGGCTCCAGTGTCCATCGGGGAAGTTACTGTGATATTGAACTATCCTACTGTAGAATGCATTGGGAAACAAAAAAAGTATGGTCAAATTTATCTAAACCTTTGAGGGAACAAATGGTAAAATCTTATATCTTAGTTTTGGGCATCTTTTTATACCATAGTGTATCTTTTATAAATGGGTGGGAATAGTGGCTGCCATATTATATGAAAGAGGATTGGATTCAGGGTCTTCAGGGTCTGATGAGGGCCATACATCTGAGAGACCCTCATAAACTGAGTCTACCCAACGTTGTTCTTAATTCTGTTGAATCAGCGAGATGTGATAAGCTGAGGTTGCTGGGTTTTCAGGTTCTATGGGAATTGCGACCATTCTAAAAAGGTCAATCTGATATATATGTGTAAGAGATGGAATCCTTAGGATGCAAAGGTCCCATATGAACCATAATAGTATTTCAGCACTATGAGAGGGCTTATAGGAGGCACTTGAGCGGGTACAAGATTTTATTTTTTGAGCAGCTGAACCCTGACTTTTGTAAAAAGGCACACAATTTTTGTTTGATGATGGTTTGGTATCATGTTAAGATTTGAGCGAACCAAGAGCAAATGGGTGTAAGTACAGTGTTTTAACACCCATAACAGCATCCATAGACTGCAAGGTGACGCTTTATCTTCAAGGTTGCTCATGAGAAGTGGAAGAGGGGTTTATGGTTCTCTGCTAGATTGGGATTGAAGGTGGGGTGTCTCTAGTATTGGCTGAACTTCAATGGTTGATGAGATGGACAGAAGTTCCCACAATAGTTTTCTCTTCAAGTATAGCTACTTAATAATCTTTTTTAAAGCCATAGTACTTAACAGTACGCTGTTCATTATCTGTTGAAATAATAAAAAATACAAAGTAATATAGATAAAGTGAAAACTAATAGAATGACACAAAATTCTACCATATTAAGGGTGCTGGGGTTAATGTTATGCTATGGAGGGGGATTACAAAGCCTAATTTTGATAGTATGGAAATGGCCGCTATTCTCAATACTGTGACTGCCAGTTTCAATAACTAATTTTCATTTGATAATGGTAGAAATTATTGCTTTGATCATTTTTTTATAATAAAACATATCAGCTGAGTCCCCAAACTATTCTCAAGCTATTTAATAGGTTACAATTGTTTAAATTTGTTTTAAAATTTTATAATTTGGTAACAGGTTCAATCCCCATTTCTGACCTTTTCACTTCAGCTTTTATTAAATTTATACTTATTAGGTAAATTATTTTAGACCAGGGTCTTCCCAGGTGTCATATTTTTTCATTTGTGGTGGCTACTGATTGAGCCACCTGTTTATGTTAATTGATAGTTACTGTTACATTGATCTTATAAAAAATTTCCCCACATCTACACAGAGTTGTCTATTTTTTAAAATACTTTGCAAATTCTGAAACTATGGTAGTTTTGGGCTCTGATTTAAGTTGGAGAGGAACATGAGAAGAAGAGAGCAGCAGCAGCTACCCATCTCTTATCTGGGGTATGCACTTTGTCAGCAATCTGGGTAAGAGGCAAAGCCCTTGGGTTTGAGCTCTTTTAATTTTAAAAGGATGCATGACCTGGTCCAACTTGATAGCAGGAGCCATGAGCCTTACCAGCATTATATCATATAATTCCATTGGGTATTATAATCATGGAAATTATTTATAAGAATATCACTAGTAAATGCTAATAAAGAGTATTAGTAATTAAGGTAAAATTTAAGCTGAAAATAATAAATTTTTATATATATTAATTGATGAAGACTAAATATATTTTAATACTTTTAAGTAGATTTTGCATAGTCTTAAGATTAACTAAAAAGCTCAGCGTGAATAAATTGTAAAGATGTACTGTTTAGCAATATAGGGGATTTAACTTTAGATATGTTCAAAAGGTGATAAACTAATTAGGTGGATTACTAATAGTTTAGTAATACAATATTCTGAAAATTAACAATGGTTTTGCTTAGTAAAAACCTAACAGATGACTAGATTACTAACTCTGATGAGCCAAAGTTGCTGATGAAGTACCTAACAACCTAGATAATTGCATTTATGCCCAGAAAACCTCTATTCATAAAAAACAGTGTTATACATGATTTAGTTTTAATTGGAATGCTATATGCTAGACTTTAGGCCTGAAGGATATGACCATTCTTTCACGGTTGGGGAGGAAAAGTTTTATCTAAAGGAAAGTGCTCAGTGTATTATAAAGAAATTCCAGCATAGTAATTAAAAAATCACTAGATATTCTGTAATGATTTAAAATGTAAACAGTTTAGAGTAACACTTAAGTTCTATCAATTTATCATAATTTGTGTATATATATGCTTAAATTGGTTATACAGCATAACATAAATGATATATAATATGACAAAGTAACTAAATATGGTAGAAAAGAATTAGCTAGCTTTTAATATAGAGAAGTTATTTACAATTCAGTTTTCAAGAAGTGAATAATATAACTTATAGAAAGAAGAAAGAGACACACTTTAACTAAGAACCAGTTAAATTGGGATGATCTGAGAAATATACCATGCTGAAGATTCAGCTATTTTACAGCTCCTAACTAATGTTCATTTTAGGTAATAGCAGGAAGCCTTTATTAGACTAACCACTCTTAAGATATTATGTCTAATTGTTGGAATCCAGGGGATAGGGATGCTCACTGGTGTTAATTGGCCCTGGATTTCAACAATTATTAGCAGGAGGAGTTACACTCTCTACTGCTAATTATTTTATTTTGGAGGAGTTATTTGGATACTTTTATTTAAAATAATGGAAATTTTGATAATATTAAAATTTGGTGGGTTTCAGATTTTTATTATTAAATCTGGGTAAAGAAGCAAACACTCTCAATATCTGGCTACTTAGTATTTTAATTGTATCAAGGCTTGAAGTTAGTCAGATAAAAAACATTATAAGCTAGGCGCATCCAAATTAGGTAATATGAGTTGTTGAAACATTGGATCATTTGAGACTTGCCTCGCTTCAATGTGAGAGCAGATGGTGAGTTGAAATCTGGGAAGATGAATTCATGAAGCAGGGATTTTATATATATACCAATCAGAAGGCGGAAAATATTTTCACTTGGTGGGACCCCCTCCAGGGCTATAAAAGAGGCCAATCTCCACAATGGAGTTTAAACTAAATTAGATAAAGGCCTTAGAGGGTCCTCAGAATGGCTCCCCTGATTCCGCCTCTGATTTGGTGTAACCCTTCTACCAAATGTAGGCCTATTTGGCCAAGGAATGGGTGTAATCACAGTATTCTGAGAGTCCAGATTCCACTGAGAATTGGATAGGACTTTAGTATTATAAAAATTAGAGCTTTTCTCATCATACTATCCTTAATTACTAGTCAAACAACTTTTTTCTGAAAATACTCCCTTCAAGAATGTTGGGGGAGAATAGGGGCGGAGAAACCAGCCATGAATTCTGTTGACAACTGTAAAAACCATGGGGTTTTCACTGGTGCACAGGTTCGCTTAACTACTGACTCTGAAACAAACACAAACTTGCTAATTGTATGAAGACAATTAGCTTAGTTGAGTTCAAATAAATAGGTAGATTTGGCCCTACTCTGGCAGATAATAATATAAGTGACTTTGGCCTCACTCTGGAAAGATGTAATAATTTAAGTGACTTTGGCCTCACTCTGGAATTGACACTTAGAAAAGAACTCTCTTCACAAGAAGCAGATAAACTACAAAATATAATATATATAAGATATAGGTCTAAGGTGTTTACTAAAATTAAAATGAGGGAATCTTTATAGGCGGAAGTATGGGAGGACATGTGTTTAGGGTAAATTGTGGTAACCATGATGGTCTTGGCATACCTAGCCAATGAAAAAGAGATATTGGATCGAACATGGGAAAGATTCCAGCTGATATTCATGAGGAATAGCATATTTAAATCACCATTCATATCAGACCACATGTCAGCTACCAAACCTGACGATCTTCATGAGTAATTACTTATTTTGAGTCAATTTACTCATCTCCAAATTGTTGGCAACAATCCCCAATGAAATTGTAATTGTAATTATCATTGTCTATCCTATGAGAATTATGATTAACTGTTCAGTAAGTTGATATCACTGACTAGATTACATAATTAAATTGTCATCCAAATCTTAATCAATAAGCTAAATTAAAATATGCAAACCATTAATTTTTTTAAATTGAAGCTTAATTTATCCCAAGCTGGATGATGTGGTCATATAAAATTTCCACAACAACCACTCCAGAAGCAAGTAACTTGATGGAATATTTATCACCACTTTTGTAGGTGATGACAAATGGTCCTTCCCAGATGGACCTTAGCTTCTCACTTCTGGGAATAATGCAGTTATGATAATATAAAACTAGGTCAGAGATCTGAAAAGAGGTTAGAGGTGGTTTGAGTTCATTAGCTTCTTAACCCCCTTTGGTGACAGTTTTGGTTAAGTTATTCATAGCTTCAGATTGCAGTTGGATGATATGTTAGCGAACTTTCTCATGGCCTTTTATAGGTCATCAGTCCTGTCAAAAAGACATCTTTTGCCAAAAGGGCAGGTAGCCAGGTTCTTGGTCATATAAAACATGGAATGGAGACATTTTTAGTATCTCATGGTAGCTAATGTGATAGGCTATGTGAGCACTGGGAAAAAATGATTTCAGTGCAGAGGGTCAGAGGTGGCCATTTTCCATATTATGGATACTTAAGTTCAATTTGCCTGTTCTACAGTCCCGTTGGTAGAAGGGTTGTAAGGGGCGGGGAAGAGTTGCTAGGTTCCCATAGAGGTAACCAGTATTTTGACCACTTGGGAGGTAAAACTATTATTGTCGCAAATGAGAACCTGAGGGCAACCATGGCAGATGAAGATTGAATGGTGGAGAAAAGTGGCGGTAGCTTTGGCAGTTTGAGCAGGGAGAGCCACTGATTTAATCCATTTTATGAAGTGGTCAATACCTACCAAAATGTAGTAATACCCACTGGTAGTCTGGGATAGAGGTCCTACCACGTCTAAACTGATTATGTGAAAAGGTTGCTGAGGGGTAGTGGTTTGGTATTGGTATTTGGTCTTGAAGCAGGATAGCTTTTTATAGGTTAAGCAGGCATGCAAGACTTCAACAATAGATTCTATGATGGCCTCTCAGTAGTAAAGTTCCTTGATCCACTCAAAAGTCTTTCTCACTCCACTATGCCCAAGGTGTCAGGGTAAATCCTGACATTAGTAGAATTCCTAAGATTATAGATATTGTCAGTCAGATCAATATGATATGTGATGAAGTTAGATCAAATAATTGCATATCAAATTAATGATTGTAGTGAAAATATTCGATTAATCGTATATATTACTTTATTTGCAATAGTGTTCAGTCAATTAATCGCACCAAAACTGAATTTATGATGAGACTGAGACGATTCTCACTGCCTTTCAAAATACATTCAAGTTGCAATCCCATAAGCTCCAGAGAAAAATAGTGCACTTTTTAAAATCAATTAAGCTTAGGTAAGTCCAGGAAGTTAAGTGGTATATAAAACCAAGGCATTCATTTGGTTAATCTTTGCGGTCAATAAAATTATTCTTATAATGCAAACACTATTAAGTTTATTTACTAAAGTGTTATCATTACTGATCTAACACCCCAGCCTACAAGAAACGCCCTTCCAACTTTCTCCTTTTAAAGCCATGTCTTTAAGCAACTCCCATACCAGCTTACCCACCATTCCTTATACCTGGACACCTCTAGTGTCCTTGGCATACTGGGCTAAACCCCTTGGTTATGCTAACTCATGGTTAGCTACCCCCAACCAGGTCATTAGTACGCCAGTCCCTGACACAAGGGTAGAGTGAGCATTCAAGATCACTGGTACCCATTCTGAAGGTCTCAGATAGGGAAGCTAATTTACTCTTACCTTCATATATAACTTTCCGCTCTCCACATTAGTGTTGCGGGAGTGTCTTGCTAGAATATTCTGGACAGGGTCTTCCTCATCGTCCCAGGCTTTGGGGGTCATAAGGAGATCATGTAATCTCTCCGCTTCACTGTTGTCCAGATGAAGGATAGGCTGCTGAGTAAAATTATCCAAATTCATATGACACGTTCCAGCTTGGTGCTCAATAATCATATCATATTGTTGAATATTAAGGCCCAACGGACAACTGTCCAGTGGGATCCTTAAGGTTTTGTAGTCATTTCAAGGAGGCGTGGTCAATAACCACAGTGAAGGAAGCGCCGTATAGTAAGGGGTGGTAATGTTTAACAACTAGTAACGCAGCCGGCACTCCTTCTCTGTAACACTGTAGTTAAGTTCAGTTTTTGACAATATATTGCTAAAGTAGTAGTCCGGATGATCTACGCCATTACTGTCCAATTGGGCCAGGATGAAACAAACATCATAGTCTGAGGCATCAGTGAACAATATGAAGGGTTTCTCGTAGCTGGGGTGGCTTAGGATAGGGCGTTGCTGAAGCAATTTCTTTAGCATCTCAAACGCGGCCTCTTGTTCTGTACCCAAATAGAAAAGGGGTGTTCTTATACAATAGTCGGACAAGAGGCTCACTGAGCTGGGTAAACTTGGAGATGAACTGATGGTAGTACCCTATCATACCCAGAAATAACTGGATGTCCAGGAGGTTCTTAGAGGCAGGCATTTTAAAGATATCTTTTACTATATCTTGAAAAGGCTGGATCCCTATTGGGAGATAGCATGTCTGAGAAAGTCTATCTTCTTTTGGAAGAAAATGCGTTTTGAAGGTTTCAACTTGATATTAGAAGCCCGCAGGCGTTAAAAACTTCTTTTAAATGAGCGAGATAATTGGTGAACATTGCAGAAAAGATGGTGATGTCATCAAGATAGACAGTCATACAGCTTAGCTTGAGGTCCCACAGAATGTGGTCCATTTCACGTTGGAAGAATTCCAGCGCATTGCACAGCCCTTGGGGTAGGCGGGTAAGCTGAAATAAGCCTTCACTGCAAATGAAAGCACATTTCTCCTGATCTTGGGGAGAAAGATCCATTTGCCAATATCCGCTGGCCAAATCCATGGCTGAGAAGAATTTTGAGCCGGAGAGTTGTGCAAGGGCATCATCTATGCAGGGGATAGGATAGCTGTCTTTTTTAGTGAGGTTATTCAGTTTACGGTAGTTCATCACTACCCAATGACATCCATTCTTCTTTTTGATCAGCAAGAGAGGAGACTCCCAAGAGCTTTAGGACGGTACTAATGGCCAGCGTCTAAACTGCTTGAGTAGACCCTCATTTACTTCTCTTAAACCTTGGATTTATGGTAATGTTTAGATATATATAGGTTGGGCATCACCAACATCAATGGTGTGGCTCCATCCCTTCATGTGCCCGTAATCCGTGTCCATCTGGGAGAAAATATCGCCATTGGTGTCCAATAAAGAATGAAATTTTCAAGCCCATTAAGAGTTAAGTCATATTAAATGTTGACATTAGGCAGAGTACACAACAACTGGTCATTGGGTAAACTCATATCCAACATCAACCCAATATAGTGAATTCTGTCAATCTCTTGGAGGGGGATTAGAAGACTTTTACCTATCTTTTGATGTTTTTTGACAATAATGGGCTTATTAGTAAGGTTCCACAATGGGATATTAATGGGTCGTTGATAGGCGGGGTCTAGTATACCCAGCAACATCTGAGGTTCTAAAGAGCTTACTCCATTAATGCTTGTTATGTGCAGCAGACAGGCTTGGGGGATCTGTGGCATAATATCGATAAAAACCACTCGCTGTTTACTGGCCTTGATTACTGTCTCCTCTGAAGCAAAAGATGGAATGACCTCTGAAGCGTCTACCAAATCAGGCATCTTTTTTGTGTTGCATCCAGAGGTTGCGTAGAATAAAGGTAAAGCATAGGAAGGATACTCAACTAAGAAGGAGTATTCTTTTTTAGTACTAGATGGTCAAGAAGGAGTATTCTTTTTTATTGAGTTCTTCATTGTTAAAGATTAGAGGGACTTCATAACTGAGTAGGAAGATGTAATCTTGTTTCATGTTGATTGTACCGTCATAATCAATCATGAACTGCGTGCTAATAAGCATGTCGTAAGTGTTATTGTCCAAGGCCATGGAAGGAGCTGACAAGATGAGCTTTCCAAACTAAATAGGCAAAGAGGAGTAGGCTCCAAGAGCATGGGTGTTGTTGGGACCCGCCTTCCCAAACTCCTGCGTATACTCTAGATAATGAACCAGCTTAATATTCTTGATAATCTTGGAAGAGAGAACGCTCATGGGAGATCCAGTGTTCAAGATAGCCCTAACCTAGACTTTTTGATAAACGACCCCTACCTTAGTTATGGTTCCGCCAAAGTTAGGGGGAGATTTAATACTTTTTTAAGATGAAGAGTAGAGTCAAGATTTTTATCTGTCTCAGGATAGTTATTTTTAATGGGCTGAAGGGTGTGAACATGATGAATTGGTCATATCAGCTATGTAAAAACCTGGTCAGCATTTCCTGTGATCTTAATAACCTTAGGGCGCCCCAGCACTTGATTGAGGTAGGTTTCTTGAGGGATCAGGGCTTTATCTACCTCTTCAGGGTTCACACATCCGGTATACCTACTTTGACTGGGCTCCTAGAATATAATAGCCTACATCCTCATAACCCTCTTCAGACTCATAATCAGAAGGGTTGTCAATACATTGGGTGGACACTAGAAGGGCGGTTGGAGGTGGAGGCCATAACTTTGGTTGCTGTGGGGCCATCCGCAGCTATGATCAATGGAGGATCAGGCAGCTTAGCTTGAGCAGGCTTGTCCTTGAGCCCATGGTTGTTTGGAGAAGCTGTCACCAAAGGTAGAAGTTTGGGCTTAGAAACATCCTTTTGGTCCACCTGGAGAGACCTCTCCATAAAGGGCTTGGAGTGGAGCAAAAGCTCAATAGATGACAAATGATGTACTTTGCCAGAAGTTAGTGGCAGAGAGCGCGGCCCCACTGATGATAGTGCACTCTGACTCACTGGCTTAGTAACCTCTGGCTTTTAGGGCGGAGGGAGATCAAGTTTGAGCTGCACCACAGGAGATGGTCTTGGGGTAGTAACCAACACAGGTGAGGCCATAGGATTATCCTGGATTCATTTTGTGGGGCTAGGGTTGAGAAGTCCTCAATGGTGAAGACTTGTGGATTTGACACAACTCCTGAAGTAGCCTCATTGTTATTGATATATGCTGTCGGCGCTACAGTTCTCTTGACTGGCGCTGAGGTTTGAGGTGGCTCAAAGCTGGAAAATTGGAAGTGAGCAACAAAGAGGAAATGGAAAAATTAAGGTTAGTTTACCAAATGCTTTATTAATTCAAAATGCTTCAATATGTATAGGGTGCATGGGAACTCGATGCCTTTGGGATCTTTGGGTCCTCATCCAATCAAGATCTTTAGTCACCTTTTGGAAAGGCCTCCTCGAGGGCATCCTCAATGGATATTGTTGTTCACCTGACTGAGAAGGTGGAAAGCCCGCTCCATGTGACTCAGTACTAGGTAAGGTCGATCCAGAAAAAGTTTTATCTTGGCTGGAATCGATGATTGACTCAGTATGGCTGGATTCAGAAGATGGAAATTTGAGATGATTTTTATCTCGAATCCTGACAAGGCCCCCTTCAAGATCCTGTGGAGGGGGAAGTACGGCCGGAGGAACTGACCATGCACTCAGTTTACAACAGTCCCTTGCTTGGTATCAGCAATGGAGTATTCAGACTTCACCTTGTGTATCACTTTGTAGGGCCCAGACCACAGTACGTTGAGCTTGTTCTGTCAGCCTCCCAGTTGATAATGATAAAAGAGAACAAGGTCACCTAGTTGAAATTCTGGTAAGGAGGGTCGTCTGAGATTCGATCAGGATGTCTCTCTTCCAGTGGTGATAACAATGCCTTGAGTGGCTTGGGCTTGGAGCCAGACAATTTCATCAGTAAGGGCCCTCATATTTAAATTGGCGTTCTCAGGAGTGGAGGCTTTGAACAGGGGCTGGAAGCTACTGGGTAGTCGTGGGGCCTGCCCATACAGGGCTTCAAATGGGGACATTTTGATAACACGGTGGTAGCTTACTCAGTATGCAAGTAGGGCGCTGGGCAATTAGTGGTTCCAGCGTCCAGGATCTGAGGCAGCCAACTTCCGCAGGATGGAGATGAGAGTTCTGTTAGCCCTTTCCACCGCCCCATTAGTAGAAGGGTGGTAGGGAGCAGCAAAACTCTGGGTGGTTCCAAATAGTAAAGTTAGCTCCTGTACTACCTGGGAGATGAAGTTCAAACCATTGTCCGAGAGCAAGGTCTGAGGGCACCCGTGCTGGGTGAAAATGGAGCAAACAAGGAACAAGGCGGTAGCCTTGGCTGTGGCCACAGGAACTGAGATTGCCTCGACCCACTTAGTCAGATGGTCTGACCATGCAGACCAGTGGGGAGGGGACCCACCACGTCGATACTGATGACATTGAAGGGCTTGGTGGGCGCGATGATGGAGTGCTGATAGCGAGGGTTGGCCCAGTCTTGGGATCAGAAGGTCATGCAGGCTTCCAAAACCTCTTGGATAGTTTCAACCATTTGGTCCCAGTAGCAGTGCAACTTCAGCCACTCATAGGTATTCTTGACCGCACCATGCCCCACAGTAGAGTGGCCTTCCAGGATGATATCAGTACGAGAGGAGGGTCAGATGTAGGGAAGCCACTTCTTGTTGACTCTCTTGTAGAGTAACCCATCCTTGATCTGAGTGTCTTGAGTCATCCGGTGGAGTTCATCTTGGACCTGGGGATTCCAGCTCCCAACGTTCAGGCTGCCCTATTAAGTCATAGAGCTGATCCTCCTCTGGGGGTCAGGACTGCAGATACCAGCATCCGGGAGAGTCTGTCAGCATTCTGGTGAACAGCACTGGCGTGATGGACAATGGTGAAGTTGTAGCTTTGCAGTCGTAGGGCCCACCTGGCCAGCCGTCCATCAGGGTCTTTCATTTGCTGCAGCCATCGAAGGGAAGAATGGTCAGTAATGATAGTAAAATGGGTGCCGTAGAGTTAGGGCCAAAGATGCTTGATGGCTAAAAGTATGGCTAGGCATTCCCTCTCGGTAACGCTGTAGTTTTGTTCAGCCTTGCTTAGGGTTTTGCTAAAATAAGCTATGGGATGGTCAACCTGGTTCTCATCATGCTGAGCCAGGATAGCCCCCACAGTGACATCACTAGCATTTGTGAACAGCAAGAAGGGCTTGTCAAAATGGGGATGAACTAGAACAGGTTTAGTACATAAAGCCATACGTAGGGTGTTGAAGGACTGTTCCTGTTCAGGTTGCCAGTCAAATGGGACATTTTTTTGTAGGAGGTAGAACAACGGCTCAGCCAGGTCAGCAAACCGAGGGATGAACTGATGGTAATAGCCACCATACCTAGGAAGACTTGAATATCTTGTAGGCTCTGGGGGCGTGACATCTTCTCTATAGCATCGACCTTGTTGGGGATAGGTTGAATGCCACGCTTGGAGACCTTATGGCCTAGAAACTCTAGATCAGGCTGGAAGAAGGAGCACTTTGAGAGCTTCAGCTTGAGGGAGGCCTTCCGGAGACATTCAAAGACTTCTCTAAGGTGGTTGACATGTCCGTTAAAAGTTCGCGAAAGAAGGTGGTGTCATCTAGGTAGACCAGGACACAGGAGAGCTTCAGGTCCCCAAGGATCCCATCCATGGCACGCTGGAACGTGGCTGGGGCATTGCAAAGGCCTTGGGGCATCCAGGTAGGCTCAAACAGCCCTTTGTGGGCAATTAGAGCACACTTGGCTCAGTCTTTGGGAGCGAGCTCGACCTGCCAGTACCCACTGGTGAGGTCCATGGTGGAGAAGTACTGGGAACCTGCAAGCAGTCAGAGCGAGTCATCGATATGGGGCAGAGGATAGCTGTCCTTCTTGGTGATGGAGTTGAGTCGTCGATAATCCATCACCACCTGGTGCTTGCCATCCTTCTTTTGGACTAGCAACAGCGGGGAGGACCAGGGGCTACGTGAGGGAACCAAGAGCCCCGCATTGAGCAGCTGTTTGAGTTCTACCATGACCTGGGCCTCTTCAACCTTGCTCTTGTGGTAAGGCTGGGACCAAAATGGGGGGCATCCCCAGTTTCTACATGGTGGAGGACTCCGTTCATCCTTCCAAAGTCATAGGTCGAAGTGGAGAAGAGATCCGAGTATTCCTCCAGGAGCTCCTGAACCTTAAGTCGCTGATCGTCAGAGAGGTCCTTTCCTATGTTAGCATCGACCAAGTTAACCAATGATGGCAACTCCAAGCCAAGGTCCCTCAATTCCCCAAAGCTTCAGACATCAGCAACAGCCCCCATTGGTAACAGGCGAATGTAAGCAGCAGACTGGCTAGGTCCTATAACTTTTGGTTTGTCAGTCAGGTTGGCTAGTAACACTGATATTGAACCAGCGTACGCTGGATCAAGGATTCCGGGGCAGGTCAGCACTTCCTTGGGAGATGGGTTATCCAGACCTCAGACCTCCAGTAAATACCCTGAGGGAATGTTAATGTGGACTCAGGTTTTAACAATGACCTGGGATTTTGGGGGCACGGTAGTGGTCTGGGGCAAGTTTATCAGCATCCCCTCGGATCCATCCACAGCAGGAGGGGGTAGCTGGACTCGAGAGCCCCAAATGTGGTACTCAAGCTGATTGATTTGTCCTTCGGTCTCCAGTAGGCAGGCTTGGGCCTTGACATCCACCCTAGAGTCATGGGCAGATTCAAAAACCAGAGGGACTCGGTGTCCTAGAAGGGAGAGGAAACCACTGTCATAGTGAATAACAGCTGAATAGTCTCGAAGAAACTGGGTTCCAAGGAGTAGATTGTAGCTGGTGTTGTCTAAAGCAATGGTGGTTGTATCCAAAGCAAGCTTTCCGAACCAAATTGGGAGGGAAGAATAGGCCCATATGGATCGGGTGCACTGGGGGCCAGCTGTGCCATACTCCATATAGTGCGGCATGTTGAGGGCAACCTTAATGCATTTCATTAGCTTGGAAGAGATAACGTTCATGAGGGAGCCACTGTCAATTATGGCATAAACTGGAATCTTGTGGACTTGGATGGCGACTCAGGTGACCAAACTTCTAAACTGAGGCGGCAACGTAAGGAACATAGGAGAATCATCAGAAGAAGAGTAAGCAGTATCAATGTCTTTATTGTCATTAGATACTGCGGCTACTTCTTTGGAGTTAATGGCTTCTGGTTTGTGCATAGGGGTTATTTGAGGCTGGACAGGGGTGTCAGCATGGAGCGCCTCGTCTTCATGCTGACTTCCCTTTTCCTGCCTTTTCAGCTAGACGTTTCCAACAAGTTTTGGCGCTATGTCTAAAGCCATTGCAATAGGTGCACCGCGGTCAGGGGTTTTTTGATTCTCAACTACATGGACCCTAGGGCGGTTGGAGGGACCTGCGGGCGCAGCTTTAGAGTTTAGGATCATGGCAGGGATCTCGTTGAGGGCCTCCTTGATCTCTCTGATACAAGTGAACCCATTCTTCTTCCCAATTATGTGCATCTGGACCTCGGGATAGGACCCCAAGGTGGAGATGATGGCGGTAATGGCATCATCCAGTGTGATATGGCTTGTTGTAACCAGAGGTTGAGCCTGAGTGTAGAACTGGTTAGCAAACTCCATAGGGCTTTCTCCTTTGTTAAGTCAAATGCCCATGAATGCTTGCTTCTGGTTGGCCAAGGCTTGGTTACTGCCGAACTCTTGGATCAGGGCGGTGCATACTTGTTCCCAGGTGTTACACTCCTT
Source organism: Massospora cicadina (assembly GCA_022478985.1). Lineage (NCBI taxonomy): Eukaryota > Fungi > Entomophthoromycota > Entomophthoromycetes > Entomophthorales > Entomophthoraceae > Massospora > Massospora cicadina. Next base: position 83,900 of record JAKSZP010006932.1, read on the forward strand.
CAGATGGGGAGTCATAATTTCCTGGGCGGTACTGTCTAGGCATGAGTGGATGTGCTTCACCTTTTGTTGGTCGGTGGCCTCCTCCATGGAACTCTCATAAGCATACAAGAAGGAGGCAATGCTCTCCCGCCTAGGGGTGAACTTCTTCTTGAAGCTAGGTTTAAAGTTAGCGACAATAGGAGTAGAGAGGGTGTTAATGCCTGGGATAGGTGTAGGCTCCGAGATCTCCGTTTCTGCATACTCTCATGGAGCCCTTTGGTCTAGCTGCCTCCGCAACCCTTTTAAGTCTTCTTGGATATATTCCCAGTTTTGACTGAGGGTGGAAGCGGACGCCTTGCTAGCAACCTGCTCCTTTAAGGACTGAATTTTGGCGTTCTGTAGTTGAAGCTGGTTTTCAATGGTGGCCAACTGGGTTTTGAACCCGTGACACGTTGTTTCTAGCTGAGAGATGCGAGCATTGGTAAGCCTTGTGAAAGCGCTGAGGTTATCCATCTCATCCAATAGTGCTTTGATGGAAAGCCTGGGGTTGAGGGGAACACCATCCGTTTGAAGCTTGCATCCCAAAGGCTACCTGTTGGATCTGGTCCCTCAGGGCGGCCAGAGCAGTTATTACATCCTTTCGCCAGGGGTCTTCAGGTTCGCCTGAGGTGGGGGGGCCAGAAGGCCCTTGGGGCCCACGAGGCCCTTCAGGTCCTGCTGGTCCTGCTGGTCCTTGGTGCCCCTTGGGACCTTCTGGCCCCCTAGGCCCTTCTGGTCTGGCAGCCGCGGGGGAGTGGTCATGAGAGGCCAGCTCCCAGTAGCGCTGCTGTAGGGATTGTAGCTATTCTTCCACTTGTTGCAATTGTTGGGTCCATGTTGCTTCAAAATGCTGGGCATTTTGGCGAAACTGCTCCTCAAGGTAGCCGGAAATGCCGCTATCTATTACCACTAGTTGGTCGCGGATTTCATTAATTAGCCAACAGTTATTGAGGATAGCTTCACAATTGTTATGCATGAAGGAGGAGGCCGCGTTGTAGAAGTCAACCATATATGAATGTAAATTTTGGGTGAGCCCTAGGTGCCAGGAAACCTCCTGATGGTGTAATCCTATGAGCTGGAGGAGGTGATGAATTGCAGGATGAACGAAATTATGAAGGTAGCGATCGGGTCCCAAGGTAAGCTCCTCAGCAGGTAATGCAGCTGAGGAGTATAAGTCTCACATCGTGGACAGCACAGCGGAAGTGCAGGAGCAGCTGGAGCAAGTACCCTCAGCGTAGATGCCGAGGATTAGTTGTTCAATGACATTGTGAGAATGTTCAAGCTGAAGTTGGTATTGGCCCCCATCTAAGGAGGGCAGCAAAAATTGGAAAGCGGCGCAGAATTCAAGCCTTTCTGGCTGTGAGGGCGGTGTTGCAAATTGGGAAGAACTAACCCATCAAGAAATGCTCCTCGATTGACCAGTTGCTTGGTCTTCAGGGTTGCTATTGGTTTCCATCTTGTGATCGACGTTTTCACTGGGTCATCTTGGAGCCCCCCTGTAGTGAGCACCACTTTGTTGGCTCTACAGTTCTCTTGACTGGCGCCAGGGTTCGAGGTGGCTCAAAGCTGGAAAATTGGAAGTGAGCAACAAAGAGGAAATGGAAAAATTAAGGTTAGTTTACCAAATGCTTTATTAATTCAAAATGCTTCAATATTTATAGGGTGCATGGGAACTCGATGCCTTTGGGATCTTTGGGTCCTCATCCAATCAAGATCTTTAGTTACCTTCCAGAAAGGTCTCCTTGAGGGCGTCTTAAATGAATATTGTTGTTCACCTGACTGAGAAGGTGGAAAGCCCGCTCCATGTGACTCAGTACTATGTAAGGTTGATCCAGAAAAAGTTTTATCTTGGCTGGAATTGATGATTGACTCAGTACGGCCAGATTTGGAAGATGGAAATTTGAGACAATTTTTATCTCAAATCCCAACATATGCAACCTCTAGCAGAACCTCCTTGATATCACAGATAGTCTGGGTGGCGTTTTACAGAGATAAGATGCCGAGCTATAGAAGGATGAGAAACTAAGCCAGTCAGAATGGCCGCCAGAGCATCATCAAGAGGTAACATTTTTGCGAGCAAGATAGTTTAGCTGCATTGTAAAACTGATAATCGAAGGTGGCAACTGATTCCCCCTCATGTAGACTTAGGCACATAAACGCCTGTTTTCTCCTACACAAGCTCTGTGTGGATCCAAATTCCTTGATAAGCGCTGTTGGAGTTTAGACTTTTATGGAGATCGCTGGAGCGTTGTTTGTCCAAAGTCCAACAATTATGGGATTGACACCACTTATTTTAGAAAATAATCAAGCACTAAATCTATATAAAAAACCTGGATTTTATAGATGTTTAATTAGTTGCTTTGAGAGGTAAGAAGCGAACCCTCTTAATAAGTTGAGGCTAGTATATATATATTGAGGCTCAAAGTTTGGATTTCTTAGTACCATCTGAATTAGTGAAATATTAGGATTTGACCTATTGGATCGGTTTAGACTTGCCTCTCTTCAATGTGAGGGCAGATGTGGAATTGACAACCGGGTAAATGAACCCATGAGGAAGGTTTTTATATATTTAGTTCAACCAGAAGGTGGGAAAATATTTTCTCTTGCTGGACCCCCTCCACCCTATAGAAAGGGCCAGTCTCCATGGGGTAGATTGTAATAAGTTAGATGTGGGCTCAGGAGTAGCCTCTAATGGAATCCCCTATAAATGCCGCATAGTTAATGCAATTTGACTACATGGCTTCTTGTTATTGGGCTGAGTATTTTTTACTAAATTTATTTTGTCAATCCAAAGAGTTCCACTGAGAATCAGCAGGGTCTTTTGGCCAATTTAGTCCTTATTTTTGTCCATATTCTGAACTGATACACTCTTATTACACAATTGGACTTATAATTGTCCAACATTATCCCCTTCAAGAGTGTTAGGGGAAAAGTAAAGTCACAAGAATTGGCTATGGACACGTTTCACAATAACTCTGATATCCAGGGATTTGATAGAGTACTCATCCCCTCGCTATAAGTGAATACAAATGGGCCTTACCAGAAAGAACCAAGCTTCTCACTTCTTGGAGTGATTTGTTTGTGGTAACACAGTACCAAGTCGGCTACTTGGAAGGAAGGAAGGAAGAGGGGCCTGGAGCTCATTTGCAGCTTAGCCTTCTTTGGTAAAGTCTTTGCTAAGTTAGTCATGGCCTCTGATTGTTATTGGATGATGTGTTGGGCCAGCTTTTTTCATTGCTTTCTCAGGGTCAGTCCTGTCAGAGAAAATATCCTTGGCTAATAATGCTAGCACCCCAAAGCTTGCCCATATAACACATGGAAAGGGGACATCTTGAGGATGCAATAGTAGCTAATCTGGTAATCCATGAGGGCACTAGGTAAGTAAAGATCCTAATGTAGAGGGTCGGAGCTAGTCATTTTTTGGAGTATAGATACCAGTGTTCCATTAACTCTTTATACGGCACCATTTGTAGATGGGTTATAATGTGGTGAGTTGAGTTGCTGTGTTTTCAAGGAGGCGGCAAGGAGCTTTACAAGTTGGGAGGTAACATTTTTCCCATTGTCACATAAGAGGATTTGGGGTACCCTGCCAGGTGAAGGTGTACTGGTGTAAGAAGGTGGCCGTGGCTTTAGCAGTCTGAGCGGGGAGATCAACAGCTTCATTCCATCTGGTGAAGTGAGCAATTCCAACCAATATCAAGCGATTGCAACCTGCAGTTTAAAGGAGGGGACCTACCATGTCCAAACTTATGATGTGGAAGGGTTGTTGGGGCGTAATCAGTTAATACTGGTACCAGGTTTTATAATTGGATTGTTTTTACAGGTCAGACAGGCATCCAGGACTTCAACTATGGTCTTCATGATGTCTTCTCAGTAAAACCGCTCTTTAATCAACTCATATGTATTTCATACTCCTCCATGCCCCATGATAGTGTGAGACTCCATGATCACAAATACTTGCTCAGAAGGCTGGAGATAGGGCAACCAGTTACTCCTACCTTCTTGTACAACTTTCCACTTTCCAACTGGGTGTTGTTGGAGTTCCGTGCCAGCATCTTTTGTACAGGTTCATCTTAATCCGCCCAAGCATCAGGAGTCATGAGGAGGTCATGCAACCTCTCTGCTTCACTATTGTCAAGTTTAGGATAGGTAGCCGCGCCAACCCATAAACGTTCATATGGCTCGTCCCAGCTCAAGGATCAATGTTCATATCATAGTTCTGGAGCTTAAGAACCCAGAAAGCCAACCGTTTAGTGGGGTCCTTCATATTTTGTAACCACTTCAAGTATGCGTGGTCAGTAATCACTTTAAATGAAGTCCCATATAAAAAAGGGTGATAGTATTTAACGGAAAGTAAAGTGGCAAGGCACTCCTTTTCAGTGATGCTGTAGTTGCCTCAGCTTTTGAGAAAATCTTACTTAAATAAGACACAGGATGATCACCCCCATTTTCATCCAACTGAGCTAATATAGCTCCAACAGCGTAATTGGATGCATCTGTGAACAACATGAAAGGCTTTCCATAGTCAGGGTGACAGAGGATAGGCCTTTTTGCAATAGCACCTTCAGGGTCTCAAAAGCGGTCTTTTGTTCATCACCCCAATGTGTAACAGCCAGAAATGTCCCAGTTTATGATTGCCATCTTACCTTAGGTTCAACGCAATTCACGCCAAATGTCCAGCGTGAGCTGGACTCTTGAGGTAGTAAACCTTGGAATTAAGGAAATTTGAAGCGAGAAAAAGATGAAATAGGTAAGCAAGGTTGCAAACCCCAGAATTAACCTTATTTTAATATTATTGAATACTAAGTCGCTGACAAACAGGATCCTGATAATCTGATGCCGCAAACACACCAAGGAAAAGACAGGATATTAGAGGGAGATCAAACCCCAAAAACCCAAGTTTTTGTTGAGGTGACAAAAACTTGTTATGCGCGGATCATCAGGTAAGATAAGGTAAGGGCGGCCTTAAGGCCACCAGAGAAAGAGAGAAAATTCCAAACAAACTTCAGAATTGTGTGGGCTTGACCTTAAAGGTCGCCCTTCCAGAGCCTCACCCAAACCATTGATTGGGCTCGCAAGAGCCTAATCAATAATTCAGGCGAGGCACAACCCAGCGCCCAAACCTGACAAACACCAAAAATCTTTTTAAACGAATCAATTTGGATTTGAAAAATATGAACCCAAATCAAAATGCAATAAACGGCTTAATACTGTTTGTTACACAATGGAACGGAGTGTTCTTAGCCAAGATACACATGAGGGGCTCACTAAGCTGAGTGAACTTGGGGATGAATTGAGGGTTATATCCCATCATACCCAAGAATACCTGTATGTCATGAAGGGTTTTGGGCTAAGGCATCTTAGATATCATTTCCACCTTACCTTAAATGGGTTGTATCCCATATTGAGAGATAACGTGCCCAGGGAAATCCAACTCCTTTTGGAAGAAAGTACATTTTAAGGGCTTCAGCTTGATGTTGGATTCTCGCAACCATTGAAACACTTCCTTCAGGTAAAATAGGTACTCGTTGAAGGTATTGGAAAAAACTGTGATGTCATTGAGATAGACAATCACACAGCTGATCTTAAGATCCTGGGGAATATGATCCATCACCCGCTGAAAAGTGGCAGGCACATTGCATAACCCCTGGGTAGCCAAGTGGGTTTGAAAAGGCCCTTGCTACAGATAAGGGTGCACTTCTAGTCCTGAGGAAAAAGGTCCATCTGCCAGTATCCACTAGCCAAGTCCATGGCGGAGAAAAACTCGTATCCAAAGAGTTGTGCTAGAGCGTTGTCAATTTGGGGTATTGGGTAGATGTCCTCCTTGGTGAGGTTATTCAGCTTATGGTAATCAATAACTACCCAATGACCCCATTTTTCTTTATAAGTATAAGAGGGACGACCAAGGGCTTTGTGAGGGCACTAGCAGCCCAGCATCCAACACTTGTTTGAGCTCCGTCCACATCTGTAGCTCCTCAACTTTTGATTTGTGATAGGGCTTAAGTTGAATGGGAAGAGCATTCCCAACATCATTAGTGTGAGTCCAACCCTTCATGTACCCAGTTGGTATCAGATTTAGAAAAAAATATCGCTATAGAACTCCAGTATACTATGAAATTTATTAAGCTCTGCAGGGGTTAGATCATCAGAAATATGAACAGTAGGAAGAGTGCATAACTATTGATCAACAGGTAAGCCCATATCTGCCATAGACCTGATACATTGAACTTGTTTAATGTCCTCAATAGGCACCAGCAGGCCTCTTCCAATCTCCTGATGCTTCTTGACGACCATGTCCTTGTTGGTGAGATTCCCTAAAAGGAGATTAATGGGTCGCTGCTAAGCTGGGTCTAGCACACCTGGCAAGACTCTAAGCATAAGAGGGCTAACTCCATCAATGCTGATTAGGTGCAATAAACAGTTGTAGGGATTTGTAAGGTAATCTTTGTGTCAACTACCCTTTGTTCACCAGCCTTGATTAAAAACTCTTCTGACACATAGAAAGGGATACCCTATAGGGCGTCCACTGAATTTGGCAGCTTTTTAATATTCCACCACGCCGTGGTGTAATGTAGGGATAAGTAAAAAGAGGGATACTCAACTGTACAAGCATATTCCTTTTTATTAGGTTCTTCATTGGTCAGAATTAGATGAACCTCATAGTTAAGAAGGGAGATATAGCCCTGCTTAAAGTTGATAACCTCTTTAAAATCAAGCATGAACTGGGTACCAATGAATAGATTATATGTATAGTTGGTCAAGGCCACCGCTGAGGGCTGACAAGTTGAGCTTCCCAAACCTAATGGGCAGAGAAGAGTAGGCTCCGATGGCGTAAGTGTTGTTTGGCCCCACAGTTCCAAACTCTTGTGTATAATCAAGGTCAGGGGCTAGCTTGATTTTTTCATAAGTTTGGATGATACAACGTTCATAGTGGACCCAGTGTTGAGGATAGCCCTAACCTGCACTCCATTAACAACGACATCCACTTTAGTTAAAGTTTCACCCAAGTTGGGGGGAAGAGCGAGGACCTCCTTTAAACGGAGAGTAAGGCAAGTCGTTTGGCAGTTTCAGGGTATTTTTCTTGGATAATATGCAGGGTATGGACACACTGAATGGAATGGATCATTGTGACAATAAGCTGATCAGCATCACTGGCAGTATCAATAATCTTAAGACCCTTAACACTTGTCAGAGATAGGTTTTGCGGGGGACCTTAGCCTAATCCACTCTCTCCAGGTTCAATTGGTCGGGTACCTTCACTTCATCTTGGTCTCCTAAGACATAGTGACCAACATCTTCCCAACCCCCTTCAAATTCGTCGTCAGAGGGATTTTAAATGCACTTCAGAGAATCCATAGGGTTTGTGATAAGTTCAGGGCTTCCCTTATGGCAAGATAGGTCATGGGGTTGTTCCTTCACTATATTAACCTTTGGGGGAGGTATTGTATTTGTAATGGATTTGACTTTTTTTCATTGAAAGTGACAGAGTTGGGTTGTCCCATGACCATATGTTTTGGATGAGATACAGCCGGCGGAGATGCCAGTGGGGATAGAGGTAGCGCCTTAGAGGGACGCGGCACTTCAGACACTTTAGTGAACTGCTCTGAAGAAGGAGGGGATCAAGGCAAAGTGATAGCTAACTTTGCCAGTGAATATTTAGAAACAGCAGATGAAGGGCAGAGCTTCCCTGTCACTGCTAGTACTCTCTGCTTATCCTCACATGGGGTGGCGCATCTCATTGCAGCAGTTTCATGGAAGAAGATTTTGAAGATTGAAAAGCTAAAGAAGAGGCTGGAGAGGTTATAGGAGTTGTTTGTCTCATAGCTCCTTGCATTTTATCAAGTCTTTAGAAGACAACCATTGCTAGTAGCGCCTCTTTGATATTTCGTATATTTTTGAAGGAACCCTTTATGGAAGAAATAGGCATCGCCAAAGAGGGATGAGGCGCCAATCCAATCAAAACAGCAGCAATAGCGACATTAAGTGGGAGCACTTTGTAAGCAACTGAGGTTGAGCTTTACAATATAAGCGCTCAACAAAAGAGGTGATCAATTATTCTCTCTTGTAGGCTAAGGCATATAAAGGCCTGTTTTTGCCGTTGTAAACTCTGTGAGGAGCCAAATTCATCAATAAGCGTTTGTTTAACCTCCGCCCAGGTGCTAAGGTTGGTCATATGGGTAACTATTATCTCTTGAGCCATGCAACTCAAGCAGGGAAAAATATTCTTGGTTTTTTGATGTTCAGTCGCTCCTTCCATCAATGATTCATAAATGAACAGTAAGAAGGCAATACTTCCCTCACCAGATGTGAACTTGTCTATTAGCGGAAGTTTGAGAATAATAGGGGATGGCCCATAAGGGCCTAGTGAAGAGTGCTTCTCAAGCCTTTTGAGGTGAGACAAAGCACTGGCTAGTTGTTACTCTAAAGCAGCTAGCCTTGGTTCTGACACTGTTGTCATATTTAAATGAGATTTTTGTGGTGTACAGGGTCCCCTGTAGTGAGCAACACTTGTTGGGTTTTAGACTTATATGGAGCTCGCTGGTGCATTGTTTGTCTAAAGTCCAGTAATTATGGGATTGACACCATTTATTTTAGAAAATAATCAAGCAATAAAACTATAAAAAAGTTGTATTTTATATATATTTAATTAGTTACCTTTAGGGGTTAATAAGCAAACCCTCTTAACAAGTTTAGGCTAGTATATAATTGTTGAGGCTCAAAATTTGGATTGCTTAGTACCATCCAAATTAGGGAATATTAGGATTTGACCTATTGGATTGGTTAAGACTTGCCTCAATTCAATGCAGGAGCAGATGGGGAAGTGGAAACCGGGAAAATGAACGCTTGATGAAGAAATTTTTTAACTAGTTCTAGCAGAAGGTGGAAAATTTTCACCTTGCTGGAACCCCTTTAACCATATGAAAAGGGCCATTCTCCGCGGGGTATATTGTACTAAATTAGATTGGCCTGGGGAGGAGCCTCTAATGGAATCCCCTGAAAAAGCCACATAGTTGGCACAATTTGACTACCTGACTTCATGGTATTGGCTGAGTATTATTATTAATTTTATTACTATGACTCAAAGGGTTCTAGAAATAATTGGCCAGGGTTTTTGGCTGAGTTTGTCCTTATTTTAATACATATTCTGAAACAATACACTCTTATTACAAAATTGGACTTGTAATTGTCCAACAAGCGCATTTTTTACTTTTGCCCAAGTTTCTAAGGGTGGCCATATAAGGTACCATTACATCTTGGGCAGAGTGGCTGAGGCAGGGGAGAATATGCTTTATTTTTTGAGATTGGTTGTCCCTTCCATAACAGCCTCATACACAAAGAGGAATGAGGCAATGATACCCTCATTTGGGGTAAATTTGTCCCTGAAAGGGGTTTGGTGATAATTGGAGCAGTCTCATGAGAGGCTTGGCAAATGTGCTGTCTAAAAGATTCAATTTGAGACAGTGTGCAGGCTAGATGCTGTGTTAAAGCATCTAGCTGATGTTTTGAGGCAGTGAGGAGGTTGTAGAGTTAATTACCCCAACAGCCTCCATTTTT